>JAQOOF010000599.1:0-22432 GCA_029931835.1 Etheostoma nigrum | reverse complement strand
CGTATAGGCTTCGCCCTCTAAGGGCTACGCTATTGGGTTTATCCCTTCGCGCATGCGCAGTCGTGAAGATTTTCTTTCCCGCCCTTGCGTCCAGCACGGGCCTCAACTACGTCCGCATTTACTGTATATATATGCAGCGGACCCGTAGTTCGTCTCCCACTTTTTCTTCAACTACGCAGTATGAAGACAATCTCAAGAATGTCCACCGGTGCCCGCGTCTGCCCCTCCTGCCGGACCGGCTACATCCTGCCGCCGGACCTCCACCCCCGCTGCGAGACGTGCCTCGGCGCCGTTCACGCCGGCCAGGCTCTCACCCGCCACGCCTCCTGCCAGTTCTGCGCCCGCCTGTCGTCTAAAGAGCTAAACCGACGGGCGGAAGCTTTTCTGGTTTGCCAGGCTAGCGGTGACGGGGATGGCAGTTGGGCAGACAGACGAGAAACCGGCGACACCCTGGAGCCGCTGGCGGACGGCGTTTTCGACGAGCATGAGTCCGCTGGCTCTGTTCTCTCGGACTGCGCCTCCGTCACCGGTTTCCCCTCCTCCCCTCTGGGAGGATTCCCCTCCTCCCCCCTGGGAGGATTGGACCTTGAGACGGCGATTGATGCTCTCCCACTGCAGCTCTCTCCGTCTCCCGAACGGCCAGGGGCACCGCTTGAGCGGCCTTCCCCTTTGCCCCAGTCGGCTCCCACATCCACCGCTAAAGCTCTCTTCGCTGATCTGCCGGAGATCATCAAGAAGGCGGCGGAGCTGAGAGGCATAGCGCTCCCGGTGGAGCTGCCAGCCCCCGCTCGCGGCCTTCTGAGCGGTGATGTTTATGCCCAGGAGCCGCCCTCTTCACGAGCTCCGCTCTGGCCGCGCTTCTCAGAGCTTCGGCCATTTGTGGAGGAGGCTTTCTCCCAGCCCGGGAAACTGAAGGCTCCCGTCTCTCGCTACGCCCCGTTTACCCGGGTTCAAGGCGATACGGACGCGGGTTTTCCTTCGGTCCCTCCCCTGGAGGGGAGCCTGGCGTCCATTCTGCTCCCGAAGGCTACTTTTTTCGGCCACCGGAAGCCCACGCCTCCCTCTCCCCAGGATCAAGTGTGCGCCCAAGTCACTGACCGGGCACACCAATGTGCTGCCCAAGGGCTGGCGGCGCAAAACAACATCGCCTTACTGGCCTCCGCCGTCTCCGCCATGGCCACTACCCCAGGCGCCCTCCCCTCGGAGCTGGCCACCGAGATTGGCAAGGCCATGACCGCCATCCTTACTCTGACCACGGCGTCCACGGTGGCGCTGTCCAGGGTCATGGCTTGGCAGACTGTGGCCCAGCGGAACATCTGGCTCCACATGTCCCAGCTGCCAGCGGAAATTAGACGCGAGCTTCTGTACGGCCCCATAGCCCCCGATGGACTGTTTGGGCCCCGCCTACAGACTGCCACGTCTCATCTCCATCAAGCGGCGGAAGACGCGGAGCGGCTTCGGAGGCTCGGCTCGTGGAAGGCAGCACCTCCACAGCCCCACCGTCGCCACGACAACCGCCACAAGAGGAAGCGCCCCACAGCATCGACTGCGGCTGCATCTTCCCAAGCTTCGGCTTCAGGGCCCCCACCTGGTCCCCCTCCGCAGCGACAGCCGGCACCACACGGCCGGCAAACTGCACGAGGCCGGAGAACCATAAGAGCGGCTCCCACCTGGTCCAATCCGCCTCCCGAGCCACCCGGCAAGCTACAACGGCGGTGGCAATGACGGGACGCGGGGATCGTCTGTCCCTCTTCGGCTGACAGCTGGAAACACAACGGCCCTTTTAAGGGCCACTCCCTCCCATCTAAAGAGCCGTTTCCCCTCAGCCAGACAGCCCTTGTTTGCTCTAAACAACGCGCTGTTATGACAGTCGTTCCCCACACAAGCACCCACCGAGCCGCTGCTGCATGCGGGGCGCCACGGCCCCCTCGCTATGCCGGCAGCGGGCATGAGCGTCCACCCACGGTGGACGACGCCGCTCAACCACCCACCTCCCCACGGCGATGCCGGCGGGACGGGGGACACATTGACCCAGTGGCCGCTCCCGCCTCACACGGCAGCGGCTGGCCACTGCCCTTTCGAGAAAGCCCTACCATGGGCTGGGCGACACGATCACTCGTCTCGCCCAGCGGCGGGATGGGCTCTGCGCTCCCTGCGCGCCATGTCGGCGAACAACACTCAGACATGTGCTCGCCCACTATCAGAGCGCTGCGCGGCGTGGATTGGCTTGACGCACATGGACTCATGGATGTCAAAGCTGATAACACGGGGTTACACACTCCAGTTCGCCTCCCCCCCGCCTCCTTTCGCGGGTGTGTTGGAGACAACTGTATCATCCCTAGCGGAGTCAGACGCAATGACGTCAGAGCTAGAAGGGCTGCTGACAAGCGGAGCTATTTCCCGCGTCCCTCCTGGGGAAGAGAACGAGGGATTTTACTCCCGCTACTTTCTCACGCCGAAGAAGTCAGGAGGACTGCGTCCTATCCTCGACTTGTCACAATTCAATCGGTACATCATGGAGCGCCCTTTCCACATGCTCACCATCAGGCACGTGTTGGAATGTGTGCGCCGCCACGAATGGTTTACGTCAGTGGATCTGAAAGACGCTTACTTTCACGTCCAAATCATTCCCAGGCACAGGAAATTCCTGCGGTTCTCTTTCCAAGGAGCCCGTTTCCAGTTCAACCGGCTGCCGTTCGGGTACTCACTAGCGCCCCGCACCTTTTCCAAGTGCATGGAAACGGCCCTCCGGCCTCTACGGAAGAGGGGTATCAGAGTCCTCTTTTATTTGGACGATCTGCTCATTCTAGCCCCCTCTCGAGAGCAGGCGGCGCTGCAGACTGTGGAGGTTCTACAACACCTACAAACGCTGGGTTTTGCCATAAATTGGCGGAAGAGCGCTCTGGTCCCCGCACAATCGATTGTTTATCTGGGCGTGGACATAAACTCGATCACCATGAGAGCCAGGCTGTCAGCTCCAAGACAGGAAGCCCTGACCTCTCTGTTGTCCCGCTTCAGACCACACACGACAGTGTCAGCGCTGTCAGTGATGCGGCTCCTCGGCATGATGTCCGCGGCACACACGGTGGTCCCCCTGGGTCTCCTCCACATGAGGACAGTCCAAAGGTGGTTTCACCGCCAACGGCTCGATCCCATTCGCCACAAATGGCGAATGCTGTTCATCCCTCATTCCCTCAGGTCAGACTTGGCATACTGGGGGAATCCCCGGACCCTGTCTTCCGGGGTTCCCCTGGGCAGAGTGACGTCATATGTGACGATATACACAGACGCGTCCCTCACCGGTTGGGGGGGAATGTGCGAGTCACAGGTGGTGGGAGGGGTCTGGCCTCCTCCCCCTCTCCCCCACATAAACTGCCTGGAGCTGTCCACGGTGTTAAAGGTGTTGAAACACTTCACCCCAGTGGTGACGGGGAGGCATGTTGTCGTGCGGACGGACAACATCACGGCGGCAGCGTTCATAAACCGTCAGGGCGGCATACGCTCAGCCCAGCTGTTAGAAATAGCCAGACGTCTCCTGCTGTGGGCGCACAGTCACCTGCTGTCCCTCAAAGCAGTGTATATCCCCGGGATTCTGAACCGGGCGGCCGACCTGATGTCGAGAGGGGGGCCCTGCCACAACGAGTGGAGATTGAATCCCACTATCGTGCAAGGGTTATGGAACAGGTTCGGGGAAGCGGAGGTGGATCTGTTCGCGTCACGAGAGAACGCACAGTGCACACTGTGGTTTTCCTTGAGTGCGCGGGACAACCCTCCCCTTGGCGTCGACGCCTTCTCCCACCAGCCCTGGCCCAAAACCCTCCTATATGCTTTCCCCCCGGTCCCTCTGATCCCTCGCCTCCTGGAGCGCATCCAGGAGGAGAACCTGTCAATTGTGCTAGTGGCACCGGAGCGCACGAGCGCGTCCTGGTTCCCGACCCTCGTTCAGCTGCTGGTGGCCCCCCCCTGGCAAATTCCGTGGCAGGGGGACGCACTGTCGCAGCTGGACGGCGCGATCTGTCATCTCCCGGTGATAACCCAGAGGCTGTGGGGTTGGTTGCTGAGCGGGAGCGCCTACAGAGGTTAGGCTTGCCCGCTGCCGTGGTGCGCACCATCCAGGGCTCCAGAGCCCCTTCTACCATAGCATGCTACGCAGGGCGCTGGTCTGCCTTCCAGCGCTGGTGCACAGAGAGGGACGTGGACGCCACGTCGTGTCCCCTACCTCTCGTGTTGACGTATCTACAAACTCTGGTAGATGGCGATTTGGCCCCATCTACAGTAAAAGCTTACGCAGCAGCCATCTCATCCTGCCACGAGGGCTATGGTGAGAGGACGGTTTTTGCGCATCCCCTGGTGAAACGTTTCCTGAAGGGGGCTAGGCGTCAAAAACCAACGGTTCGCCCCCTCGCCCCCCAATGGGACCTAGCTCTAGTGCTCCGGGCTCTGGGGAAGCCCCCCTTTGAGCCTCTGGCACAGGCTTCTCTCAGAATGCTGTCGCTTAAAACGGCTCTTCTCCTCGCCCTAACGTCAGCCAAAAGAGTGAGTGATTTATGTGCACTGTCTGTGTCTCCATCCTGCCTCTCCATTAGAGGGGACGGGGGCGCGGCCACATTGCAGCCAAATCCCTCCTTCACACCGAAGATCCTAACTAATTCATTTCGGTCTAGGGTGTTTTCCCTCGAGGGTTTTTTCCCCCCGCCTCATGTTAACGATGCGGAGGTGGTTTCCCACCGACTGTGCCCGGTGCGTGCCCTGTCTCAATACATTTTACGCACTGCAAATATCAGGAAAACTCAGCAGCTGTTTGTTCATTATAGAGAACACTCCCAAGGGTCAGCCCTCTCGAAACAGCGTCTGTCTCACTGGCTGTGCGAGGCTATTACCCAAGCGTATAGCGCGGAAGGGGAAGAGCCCCCCCGCGACATTCGGGGGCACTCTACGAGGGCTCTGTCGGCGTCTGCGGCTCTATTTAAAGGCATGACAGTAGCCGACATCTGCGCTGCAGCCTCCTGGGCTTCCCCGTGCCCTTTCATCCGTTTTTATCTGCGAGATATGTCTGAACCTTCCATGTCTCGTTCAGTTCTGTCCACAGTCAACGACGCGTAATGCCGCGTCGGATGTGCGCCAGAAAAAAAAAAAAAAAAAGAATGAATAAATAAATAAATAAAAAGCGGATGCCCGAGTGCTACCAATCTCACTCACACCTAACTGCAGAAACCCTGCTCTGCTGTCTCACCCCTCCTGTTCCAGAGTGTTGGGTGAGACGCAGTTCCTAAGCTCACACATCGGTATAATCACGTTACATGCACGGAGATAATCATGTCACTCCGTTGCATGCGCAACAGGGTCAATTACGCACAATTCCCATTAATTGTTGATCTACTGCCATCATATTGCGGGCCAGATGAATTTTTTCAGGCCAGCATGGCAGGCTTTATCAGAGGGATGACTCTGAATGAGTTTCTGTACATTGTTGCTGGGGAAATATAGGCTATGCTCGGCTTGTGGGCCTTGTGCCGCAGGTGGCATTGACTACATCAGCTTCGCCCTAACCCAATAGCGTAGCCCTTAGAGGGCGAAGCCTATACGAAATAGAACGATAGTTACGTAGGTAACTCCAGATTCTATGAGTATAGGCGTAGCCCTCTAAGGTCCGGGCCACCTGCTCCTAGAACATTGGTTGAAGAAAAAGCTGATGTTTTGGGAGACGAACTACGGGTCCGCTGCATATATATACAGTAAATGCGGACGTAGTTGAGGCCCGTGCTGGACGCAAGGGCGGGAAAGAAAATCTTCACGACTGCGCATGCGCGAAGGGATAAACCCAATAGCGTAGCCCTTAGAGGGCTACGCCTATACTCATAGAATCTGGAGTTACCTACGTAACTATCGTTATTAACTGTTCCCACATTTTGTCGTTTACTACATTTCTGAGGGGAATAATATTCGCTTTACTGCTAAATTAGATCCTGAACCTTCAAAAGTTTTTTAACGTTTTGTTTTATGAATTATTTAATGATTTTGCCATTAGAAACATCTTAAAAGAGGAATATTAAACTTTTACTTTTATTAGATTCAATATCTTTTATTGATCGATTTTAGGCAAAATAAATTTGGTGGCAGTTGTGCTTGTAGTTTTTGTTGATCACCAGCAGAGGGCGCGTTTACACCAGACACCAGCAGCTGACAGCTGGAACTCAGTCACTGAACTTTCAAAGGTTTTATTTTATGAATTATTTAATTATTTTTCCATTAACAACATCTCAAAAGGGGAATATTAAACTTTTACTACTTTATTAGATTAAAAATCTTTAAATTGATCAATTTTAGGCAATAAAACAAATAAAAATTAGACAAGAGTGTATGGCTGCAGCCTGGAGCATCCCATGTCATCCCTCCCGTCTCATACGGTCTCGTCTCATGCCGAGGTGTGTCCAATGGTAAATTCAGAGGGTCAAACATTTGAGATGTTGTTAATGGCAAAATAATTAAATAATTCATAAAATAAAACCTTTGAAGGTTCAGTAACTAAGTTCCAGCTGTCAGCTACTGGTGTAAATGTGCCCTCTGCTGGTGATCAACAAAAACTACAAGAAGAGCTGCAGACACATTTTCCATTTTATTCAAGAATGTATGGCTGCAGCCTGGAGCGTCCGATGTCATCCATCCTGTCTCATGCGGTCTCGTCTCATGCCAAGGTGTGTCCAACGGTAAATTCAGAGGGTCACTGTCATGGGGCTAGCCCATGCCTTCATTTAAACCGGGGGTAGCATGTGGTATCATGCTAAGCTAACCTTAGTGTGTGCTATAGTAGGGGACGGTTAGTGTGAGCATTATCATTAGCATGTGGGCTTGCATCAATGAACACATGGTTTGTCATTTTATTTCAGTACTTGTCAAAAGACTAGGAATCATGGTTGGATAAAATCAACACATACATAATTCATTTCAAGTTATTTAGTTTAGTTTCATTCACCTGTTCTCATTGCAAGCAGGGACCTGGGTCGAATTGGTCGAACAGTAAGTGATAGAGTCTGGAGTAATTTATAGAGGGGAAGATCTGGAATGGCCCAAGTGTCAGCCAGTGCAGAGGGGTGTAGAGAGTGCATAGAGTTCTGTTTTGAGAAGCTTGTTCAGCATGTAACATTTCATTTTTGATGTTATTGTTGATATAGCGTGTATTCATGAAGCCATAAAGGTTTGGGAATGCTGAATTAACACAATGGTGTTTGATTGATTTCCAATTAACTTTGGTTTGTCTTGTAGGAGGGGCTTCTGCTATAAAGGAAAGAGGCCGAGGCCCCTCTGGGGAGAATGACTTTGGCCGGGAAGAGTGCAGTTGCTAGGGCCCAAATAGTCAAGGCCTGATTTAGCCTTTCTATTATTTTGTTTGATATTAGTTGGTGATGATAGTTTCAATAGTTAGTATTTTGTTTTCATGTTTTGTTTATTTTCCAATAAGTCATCCTGGCAATACTGCATTTCCTTGTGACTGCTGAGGAAATAAATCAAAGCACCAGGTGAAAAACTCCCGAGTCCATTCCTCCTCCTTCCACTATGGGGCTAAACATTACATGTGGTGTCAGAAGTTAAAACAAGCTGGAAAATGCCTCCTAAAAAGCTCCAACAGCAGCAGATTGAAGTTGAAGTGGAAGAAGGGCCATTGGAGGGATTAAAGATGGCTCCCAGTCAGGAGAAAAACCTGGTACATCTGTTGAATCTGGTCTTGTCTCCTTGGCCAATATGTTTGAGAATTTCATGCACCTGCAAATGGAGAGAGATAAAAGACAAGAAAAGGAAGCTGCAAAACAGGAACAAAAATACGGTGTGTTGAATCACCAAGTCACGCAACTTCAGTTGGACCTTGAGGCTGCCAGGGGTCGCCATCAACCCATACAACCAGCTGGGGCACTAAAAGGAGAGCCGAAGCTGCAACGACTTGAAGATTGGGATGACATTGAACATTTTATCACTACGTTTGAGAGGTTGGCTGAGGTCTATAACTGGCCACGGCAAGAGTGGGCTGTGTGTCTGATCCCACTTTTGACTGGTAAGGCCAGAGGGGCCTTTGTGGCAATGAATCAGCAGATATAACAAATTTTGATTTATTAAAAGCTCCAGTGCTGAAAAAGTATGAAATAAACAGTGAAACTTACCGTCAACGTTTCCACTCTTATGACACACCGGCTGATGAGTCCCCCCAAGAACTGTATACTGGACTCAAAGACTCTTTTTGCAAGTGGGTCCAGTACGACTCCTACAGCAAAGAGGACATGATGGAGACAATGGTTCTGGAGCAGTATTTGAAGGTGCTTTATCCAGAAGTGAAAGCCTGGGCCAAGGAGCGTGATCTGACTTCTGCAGCAATGGCTGCTAAACTGGTGGATGCCTATGTGTCTGCTCAAAGGGGACCGGGATTGTACAATTACGCAGGACAACGCAGACTCCAAAGGGGTAAGTCTGAGGGGTTTTTGGAAGGGGGTGGTTCAAGTAGCCATACACAAGGTCAGGCCAGTTATTGGAAACCTTCACATTTAGATCAGACGGACCACAGGGTTTGGTCGGGTCGCGAAGAAAAGGTAGTGTGTTACAGCTGTGGTGAGGCAGGCCATTCACACCCCTTTTGTCCGGTTAAAAAGCCCAAAGCTACAAACCAAGGTTGCACTTCTTTTAGAGTCATCTAATTCGTTAACTGTTGAAGTCCGGGTGAATAGTAGGTCCCTAACTACATTGCTAGACACAGGTTCTACCCAGTCTCTTGTCCAGGCCAAGTTTGTGCAACGAGAGTTGTGGAATATAGAGGAGACAGAACCAATTGTTTGTGTTCATGGTTCTGAGGTGCCCACAGCAGAGGTGTATTTGGAGGTACACAACTAACCTTACCTCAATGAAGTAGGGGTAACTTGCCATATCCGGTGTTATTAGGAACAGATTTGCACATTCTTTTGGATTTGATTCAAGAGTGTAGGGGGAAGTTGTGTGGTGTTATCACTACGTCTAAGGCAAAGGAACTCTCACCTTTACCAGGGTTAGGGGATCCTGGGGTTGGGTCGCATTCAAGAGTGCTACAGTCAGTTAGACCTGTCTTGCCCGTGCAACTGCCGGTATGGCTCAAGCCTACATCAGTGGGTGTAGTGGGGTTCCGTTTTGGAGGCAGATACTGCAGAGAAGCAAATAATAGATACAGACAGCCACATGCACTCTGAGCACATTCCAGACCCAGTTCCAGACACATTTCAGCTTATGCCATTTCATGAGGAGCAGATAAAAGCAGTGTCAGGAGTCACACAGGATGACAGGTTGGAGTCACGCAGAGAGCAGGTGTGGGCAGGGTCAACACAGTCAGCTGAACAGCCTGAGCAGGATGTTGAGGCTCCAGGGCTAGCTGAGAAAGATGTTTCCTTTCCCTGTGACCTTACAGTTCACCAGAAAAATGATCCCACACTAGTGGGGTGCTTTACAAATACAGAGACTAGTCATGGTTCATTTGCTGAGCTTTTTGTGGTTGAAAATGGTATGTTGTACAGGCAGTCAGAGTATGGGAAACAGCTGGTTCTCCCTGAGGTATCGAGGGCTGAGGTGCTCAGGGTAGGTCATACTGTTCCGTGGGCTGGTCATTTGGGCTTCATGAAGACTTTCATGCGAATTAGTAAGAGGTTTTATTGGCCAGGAATGTATACCCAGGTTCAAAACTACTGTAAAACATGCCCAGAGTGTCAGCTCACCGCTGGAAACCATACAGCTCCTGCACCCCTCATTCAGCTCCCTGTCAATTCTACTCCGTTTAAGAGAGTAGGCGTAGATATTGTTGGTCCAGTAGAAAGAAGTCAGATGGGCAACAACTTTTTTTTAGTCCTTTTTGATTATGCTACTAGATATCCTGAAGCCTACCACTTAAGTGAAGTAACAGAATAAAATTTAAAATCCCTCTTCTCACCTACAAAGCTCTTCATGGTCAGGCACCATCTTATCTTAAAGAGCTCAAAGTACCTTACAACCCTACAAGACCACTACGCTCCCAGAATGCAGGATTACTTGTGGTTCCTAGAGTCTCTAAAAGTAGAACAGGAGCCAGAGCGTTCAGCTATCAGGTTCCTCTCCTGTGGAACCAGGTTCCAGTTTGGGTTCAGGAGGCAGACACCGTCTCCACATTTAAGAGTAGGCTTAAGACTTTCCTTTTTGATAAAGCTTATAGTTAGCGCATATAATTGAATATTGTTAGGGAGTGAGGAGCCCACCTGCTTCTCATCATAGTTGTCAGATCTATCTATCATATAATCAAGAATATAATAAAACTACAGGGAGACTTGGCATACAGCCCAATCCGGTTGGAGAGAGTTCTAGCCTGACCAGGCCCCTCTCTTTACCCTGTCTCTCTTGGTTATGCTTTGATAAAACTTATAGTTAGGGCATAGAATTGAAAATTGTTAGGGAGTGAGGAGTTGCAGCGGCCGCCTAACCCGGCCCACCTGCTTCTCGTCATAGTTGTCAGATCTATCTATCATATAATCAAGAATATAATAAAACTAAAGGGAGACTTGGCATACAGCCCGATCCGGTTGGGGAGAGTTATAGCCTGACCAGACTCCTCTCTTTACCCTGTCTCTCTTAGTTATGCTGTAATAGTTTTAGACTGGGGGGACTTCCTTCGACACACTGAACTCCTTTTTCCTCTATCTTTCTATCTTCCTATTTTATGTGCATCCATGTCCCAGAAATGCTTGTTACTAACCTAGCTCTGGGGAGTCATTCCCCTGAGTCCTTTTGTTCTTTTTCTCCCAGCATGTTTCCTTGGATCAGGGAGGCTCCAAAATCATGGTTGCAGCTGTCGCCATGGTCCTGCTACACGTTCCCTTCCCTGCCACGATCTGCGGTGCCTAGCTACGTCCTGCTGTGCCCTGTAATGCTGCACAGTGCCCTGCTATGCCTGAACTACTACAAAGAACTACTACAAACTTCAATTTTTTTATTTTTTTGGACTGTTATTGCCACTCTTCATTCTAACCCCAACCGGTCGTCAGACACTGCCTACCAAGAGCCTGGGTCTGTCCGAGGTTTCTTCCCAAAGGGGAGTTTTTCCTTGCCACTGTTGCTTGCTCTGGAGGAAACTACTAGAACTGTTGGGTCCTTGTAAAGTGTCTTGAGATAACTCTTGTTATGAATTGATACTATAAATAAAATTGAATTGAATTAACAGCTAAACAAGTAGCTACAGCGTTGCTTAAGTTTATCAGCCAAGTAGGAATTCCCAGAGAAGTCCTTACTGATCAAGGTACAAATTTCATGAGCCGTATAATTTCTCAAGTCTATGAGCTGTTAGGTATTAAGAGAGTGAGAACCACCCCTTACCACCCTCAGACTGATGGACTGGTTGAGCGATTCAATAAAACTTGAAAAAAAAAGATTGATATGCTTAAAACGTTTGTGTCAGACACAGGAAAGGACTGGGACAAGTGGCTACCATTTTTGCTTTTTGCATACCGTGCATAAGTGCCCCAGAGTTGTCTGTCAACTGTCAGATGGGAGGAGAAATGAGCTCCTGGACATCTTGCCTCTCAACCTTTTTCATCACACATCTGGAAGGACAGAGGTGGTATGCCATCACATTGCTTTAAAGGATTCAACCCCTCTTCGCCAACCGGTGTACAGAGTTCCGGAGCGTCTTTGGCCAGTGTTGAAAGAGCTGGATATGATGAGGGAGATGGGGGTGATAGAGCCTTCTGTCAGTGAATGGAGCAGTCCAATAATTCTGGTGCCAAAGAAACGCTAAGATTCTGTTTGGACTTCAGAAAAGTCAATGGTGTTAGTAGGTTGGACCTGTACCCCATGCCCAGGGTTGACAATCTCATTAAGAGACTGGGCAGTGCTAACTTCATCAGTACACTGGACCTATGTAAGGAGTACTGGCAGATCCCACTCACCAAAGAAAGCAAGGAGGTGACAGTATTCAAAACCCCTTTTGGACATTTCCAGTTTACAGTACTTCCCTTTGGCCTTCATGGGGCCCCTGCAACATTTCAGAAGATGATGGACAGGTTGCTGAAGGGCACAGGCTCCTATGCTGCGGCCTACCTAGATGACGTGGTGGTCTATAGTTCCAGCTGGGAGGAGCATCTGTGTCATCTGAAGGAAGTGTTGGGGAGGATTGGTGATCCAGGCCTTACCATCCGCCCGGACAAATGTGCTCTTGCCAAGCAAGAAGCACTGTATCTGGGTTATGTGCTGGGCAAGGGCGTGATTAGACCTCAAGTTGGCAAGGTGGATGCTATCTTGTCAGCTGACAGACCTCAAACAGTCACATGTCAGTCGTTTCTGGGCTTGGTGGGTTGGTATAGGCGTTTTGTCCCTGGATTCTCTACCCTCTCCGTTCCTCTTACCAACCTGACGAGGAAGAACCAGCCCAACAAGGTGCAATGGACAGGGGAGTGTGAGGAGGCATTCCAGGTTCTGAAGCATGCTCTGTGTACAGAACCTGTATTGAAAAGTCCTGATTTCCAACAACCGTTTATTCTTCAGACAGATGCATCTGAACTTGGGGTTGGGGCCGCTTTGTTACAAGGAGACCCAGGTGATCTTTAGCCCGTGTTGTACATCAGCAGGAAACTCAACAGACATGAAGAAAGGTACTCAGTTGTGGAGAAAGAATGCCTTGCCATTAAGTGGGCGTTGGACTCTCTTTGCTATTACCTGCTGGGACGGAAGTTTGTTCTGGAAACAGACCACCGGGCGTTGACATGGCTCCAGAATATGACAAGAGTATATGGATGCAGCCTGGAGCGTCCCATGTCATCCGTCCGGTCTCATGCGGTCTCATCTCATGCGGAGGTGTGTCCAACGGCAAATTCAGAGGGTCAAATTTACGAAATCGCAAATAATTTTCCAGACGGGTAAATTCGTGACCATATTTGTTTCAATTAATTGAAAAACGTTAAACTGTTAAAGTAACAATTTTGCCATACACATAGTTTGCTGATTTCTGAATGTTATGGTTGTGTTGACAAGATAAATGTCTGGAATAAAATAAGCCTGCGTCAACTATCATGCTAATTAATAAAATACTTTTAATATATAGGCCTAGCCTATATATATTTTTTAACTAAACAATAACGGCAATCATACAAATGAATAAAATACTTTTAAAAAATATGTCTACAAGATAAATGCAAACTATCATAGGCCTACTGATGAAAAAAACTATCATGCTAAAGAATAAAATATTTGGTGTTTTTTTTTATATTTAAAAATATATGTCCGTCTCTAAAATAAATGCAGATTATAGGCAAACAAAAAATTAAATTGCAACTTGCAGCTATAGAAGGAATTTCTCTTCCGACAGAGGTCAAGCATTTGGTTTTGTTTTAAATTTTTTTTCCCCTTTTATACAATACAACACAAAATACAATAGAACCGCTGGCTCGGAAGTGGAAGAACAGTACAATCGCAATCTGGCCCAATGCCGTGGCAGCATAGATTTTATTTTATTAATTCGGGATACGCAGTCGAATGCAGGACGGGTCCCAGAGACCCGAAGGCCGATGCCGCGGTTGTATTTTTCTACTACCGCGGCATCGGCCTTCGTTCTGCCCCGGGTCCCAGAGACCCGACAGCCGAGGCCGCGGTAGTAGAAAAATACAACCGCGTTCTGCCCCGGGTCCCAGAGACCCGACAGCATTCGGCCCCGAGTCTCAGAGACCCGACAGCATTCGGCCCCGAGTCTCAGAGACCCGACAGCATTCTGCCCCGAGTCTGAGAGACCCGACGGCATTCTGCCCCGGGTCTCAGAGACCCGACAACTGAGGCAGCGCCAGTAAAGCTATACAGTCCAATGCTCTCTCCATGTTGATAAGCAGTTGTATTTGCAGCAATGTCCCAGTGAAGTGTGAAAACAATATAGAATATAACATTAAAAAGAGTCTTGGAAAGAGTGTACCATGTTTATTTTTGTATTCTCGTTGTGTGCAGATCGTGGATTGTTATCCCTCCTCAGGCGGTCCTGCCGTTAGTTGGCAGAAATGCGTCGCTGATGTAGGTTTTATCAGATGTAGCTACGTTAATATGGAACAACACAACCATAACATTCAGAAATCAGCAAACTATGTAGTATGGCAAAATTGTTACTTTAACAGTTATTAACGTTTTTCAATTGATTGCAACAAATGTGGTCACGAATTTACCCGTCTGGAAAATTAATCGCAATTTCGTGTTTTTGACCCTCTGAATTTGCCGTTGGACACACCTCCGTATGAGACGGGACCGCATGAGACGGGATGGATGACATGGGACGCTCCAGGCTACAGCCATACCCGTCTCGAATATGAGGGACACCAATTCCAGGATAACTCGGTGGTTTCTCGCCATGCAGCCTTATGATTTTGATGTTCTCTACAGGAAAGGGAGAGAGAACTGCACAGTGGATTACCTTTCTAGGACGCCACAAGGGTCGTTTCCGGAGGGTGGGGTAAATGTCATGGGGCTAACCCATGCCTTCATTTAAACCGGGGGTAGCATGTGGTATCATGCTAAGCTAACTTTAGTATGTGCAGTAGTGTGAGCATTATCATTAGCATGTGGGCTTGCATTAATGAACACATGGTTTGTCATTTTATTTCAGTACTTGTCAAAAGACTAGGAACTAGGAATCACTATGGGGCTAAACATTACAGTCACAAATACGAAATTGTGAATAATTTTCCAGATGGAGTCATGGGTAAATTTGTGACCACTTTTTTGCAATCACTTGAAAAACGTTAAACTGTTAAAGTAACAGTTTTGCCATTCAAATAGTTTTCTCAATTCTGAATGTTATGGTTGTGTTGACAAGATAAATGCAGACTATCGTCTGGAATAAAATAAGCCTGCGTCAACTATCATGCTAATGAATAAAATACTTTTAATATTTGGTGGTTTTTTTTAACTAAACATTACCGCCAATCATACAACTGAATTAGATACTTAAAAAATATGTCTACAAGATAAATGCAGACTATCATACTGATGAATAAAACACTTAAAATATATGTCCGTCTATAAAATAAATGCAGATTATAGGCAAACTAAAAAAATCCTTCTGCCATCCCTGAGTTTCTACTTTTCAAAATAAAATCTTGTATCTGGAATAAAATACTATGCTAATGAATAAAATATTTGGTGTTTTTTTTTAAATATTTACAAATATATGTCCGTTTCTAAAATAAATGCAGATTATAGGCAAAAAAATCCTTCTATAGTTGCAACTTTGATCCAATTTAAAGCCATAGAAGGAATTTCTCTCCCGACAGGTCAAGCATTTGGTTTTGTTTAAAAAACATTTTCCCCCCTTTCATACAACACAAACTACAATAGAACTGCTGGTGCTGAAGTGGTAGAAAAATACAATCGCATTCTTGCCCAAAGCCGTGGCAGCAGAGATACGCAGTCGAATGCAGGACGGGTCCCAGAGACCCGAAGGCCGATGCCGCTGTAGTAGAGCTATAGTCGAATGCTCTCGCCATGATGATAAGCAGTTGTATTTGCAGCAATGTCCCAGGGAAGTGTGAAAACAATATAGAATATAAAATTAAACAGTCTTGGAAAGAGTGTAAAATGTTTAATTTTGTATTCTTGTTGGGTGCAGAGCCTTGTTATCCCTCCTCAGGAAATCCTGCCGTTAGATTTCATCAAATGTAGGCTAAGTTAATATGGAACAACACAACCATAACATTCAGAAATGAGCAAAATATGTGTGGAAAAAATGTTACTTTAACAGTTTTTAACATTTTTCAATTGATGTTGATGTTCAATGTGGTCACAAATTTACCCGTGACTCCATCTGGAAAATTATTCGCGATTTTGTATTTTTGACCCTCTGAATTTACCGTTGGACACACCTCGGCATGAGATGATACGTCATGAGACGGGACGGATGACATGTGACGCTCAAGGCTGCAGCCATACCCGTCTCCAAAAATTTAATGAACGACAAAATGTGTGAATAGTTAACCTGACAGTTGCTTGTGTCTGGTGTAATGGCGTCCACTTGTGGCAAACAACAGGAACTACAAGCTGAAATGCCATAACCTTTATTTTGCCTAAAATCAATCAATTTAAAGATTTTTAATCTAATAAAGTAGTAACAGTTCAATATTCCCCTTTTGAGATAATAATTAATAAAGTCATAAAATAAAACTTTTGAAAGTTCAGTGATTGAGTTCCAGCTGTCAGCTGCTGGTGTCTGGTATAAACACGCCCTCTGGTGGTGATCAATAGGAACTACAAGCAGAGCTGCAGACACATTTATTTTACCTAAAATTGATCAATTAAAAGATATTGAATCTAATAAAGTAGTAAAAGTTTAATATTTCCATTTTGAGTTAATAATAATTAAATAATTCATAAAAAAACGTTTGAAGGTTCAGTGATTGACTTCCAGCTGTCAGCTTCTGGTTTCTGGTGTGATGGCGCCCTCTGCTGGCGATCCACAGGTACTACAAGCAGAGCTGCAGACACGTCTTGTCAGGTTTGTCCTCTAATTTAAATTTTTATTTTTGTCTAAAATTGATCAATTAGAAAAGATTTTTTTTTAATAAAGATTTTTATTATTTTAGAGAAGGTACAGTGTACAGTGCAACATTACAATGTAAATTATAACAAGACACCCTTCTGTTAACCCCGTCCCAACCACAACAAACCTTTATGCCGAGAAAAAATAAAAATAAAAACAAAGTAAACAAATATACAATTTAAAATATTAAACAAAAAAACACCTTTCTTTTGTTACTCCTGGTAACATATAATGTAGTCATTTTGCTATACCATCCCATTATGATGTTAGAAACATCATAATATCAGAAAGACACCTGGAGGCTTTTGGTGATGTAGCTGATTTCCACTCCATAAGTATTCTCTGTCGTGCTATTAGGGTTGCAAAAGCAACAACACTCTCCCTGCTATTGGACATAACATCATCGCTCTGTACCTCAAACACAGCCAATGTAGGGCTAGGTTGTAGATTTAAACCAAAGGCTTCATTTAAGATCTTAAAAATTGATGTCCAGTACTCTCTCAACCTGGAACATGACCAAACATGTCAAAACATGGCGAAACTGAGGAAGATGTTATTCATGAAAAAATCTTTACAAGTAGTAAGGCCCATATTATCCCACTGTTTGAAAGTGTCGTCCATTGTAGCAGCTGGAAAAATATGTTTTTTTACAGTAGAGTATTGAAAGATCTGAGAGATTAAATGTTTGCCTAAATTGTATCCAAATCTTAAGTGTTGCGCATACTACCAGACTGGAAGGGAGTGTTGGGGAGAGAGGGAGTCTTGACGTAATCAATGCAGCAAGTGACGCCAGTTTACAAAACTTGGCCTCTGCACTACACCAGTCTGCCTCAGGATGTTGAAACCAGTAAACAACTTTTTGTAAGTTTGCAGCCCAATAGTAAATCATTAAATTTGGGAGGGCGAGCCCACCCCTCTGTCTTGGTCTTTCAAGAAATTTTTTATGCAGCCTTGAAGTTTTACCTCCCCATAGAAAGCTTGAAAGTAACTTTTCTGTTGCTCGAAAGAGACTTTGGAAGGAAGACCAGAAGATTTTTAAATAAATATAGAAACCGAGGCAACACGTTCATTTTAACACAGTTAACTCTTCCAGCTAAAGAAGCTAAATAAATGGTGCTCCATCGCTGGAGTTCAGATTTTAGTCTCCCAAGTATTGGAGGGAAATTCGCATCTAGCAAACCAGAAAAAGACGGGGTGACATGGATTCCTAGATACTTAAATCCTGACTTTGATATACTGTATATGTATCTTGTATTGGAAGCGCCTTCTCATTAATAGGGAAACACATGCTTTTTGAGAAATTAATTTTATACCCTGAAAAACTACCAAAGACCTCCAGAGTCTTCAAAATTATAGGTGCAGAGGGCAATCGATCCGTTATATAAATTAAGAGATCATCAGCATAGAAAGAGACGTTATATTCCACTCCCATCTTAATAATACCATGTTTGGACTGGGGGTTTTGAAGTTTTATTGACATATTGTCTTATCGCTATGACGAACAGCAACGGGCTGAGAGGGCAACCCTGACGCGTCCCTCTGGACAGTGAAAAATATTGCGAACATAAATTATTAGTGACTACTGCAGCCTTAGGAGAACCCAAGACCCAAGAGACAAATTTTGGACCAAACCCAAACTTGTCCAGCACGGGGAAGAGATAGCCCCATTCAACCCTGTTGAAAGCCTTCTCTGCGTCAAGAGACACTACCACTTCTGGAGCAACTCCAGACGCTGGAGAGTGAACCACATTTAAAAGTCTACGGATGTTGACGAATGAGTGACGCCTTTTAATGAAACCTGTCTGATCAATTGAAATTATGTCTGGTATGACAGAATTTATTCTAACGGCCAAGGCTTTAGAAAGAATTTTAACATCTGCGTTCAGCAAAGATATAGGCCTATAAGAGCTGCAGTCCATCGCATCTTTGCTTGGCTTCAGTAAAACTGTGATCAGCGCCTCAGTGAGACTCCTTGGAAGAGGTTACTGTTCAAAAGAGTGGTTAAACATGTTTTCTGAAATAGAGGCGTGAGCTGCGTTATAAAACTCAATGGGATAGCCATCTGGCCCAGGGGTTTTACCGCTCTGCATGTCTTTAATTGAATTTTCTACTTCCCGTTTATTTAGAGGTCTTTCTAGGCTTTCTCTTTGGAGTTGTGTAATTGTTGGAGTGTCCAAGTTTTCTAAAAGATTTCGTCATATCAGAGGTATTGTGGGGGAAGTCTGATGAGTATACATTTGAATAATATTTCTTAAAGGTGCTGTTGATTTCTTGGGGGTCCGTCACTTCTTGAGGCGCCTTCCTGATAGTAGGAATAAGTCTGGATGCAGATTTACCCTTCAACTGATGGGCATGTTCATAGAAAAATGCACGTGACCATAACAGATTTCTTTCTATCTTTTCTGTAGACAGTAGATCATATTGTGCTTTAAGGTTCAATTTTTCATTGTATAGCTCGGGCGTTTTTGAAAATTGATGATCAATTTTCTAAATGGAATTGAATAGTTTTTCTTGTGTCTGCCTCCTGTCTTTATATTATCTTGATGTAATACCTACAAACTTTTTACTGAAAGTAATAGATTTTGTTGGGCCCCATTTGATTTCTGTTTTCAACAGCTCCCTATCTACTGGTTGTGTCCCTGATTATTTTAAAACGGCTTGGGTCAACCCACTTTTAAAGAAACTTGGTTTAGATCCCTCCCTCCCACATAATTTTAGACCAATTTCAAAACTGCCTTTTATTGCAAAGATTCTAGAAAGAATTGTGTCCAAACAGCTGCTCACTGTACTTGAAAATAACAAAATATTTGAAAAGTTTCAGTCTGGTTTTAGGAAGTACCACAGCACTAAGACTGCCCTGCTTTAAGTCACCAATTACCTTTTAATGTCTGCTGATGAAGGCATGTGCTCAGTCCTTGTATTCCTGGACCTTAGCGCTGCTTTTGACACCATTGATCACAATATCATGTTAGACAGACTGAGGCACTGGGTGGGGATCTCTGGTACTGCCCTAGAATGGTTTTCATCCTACCTGTCAAATAGGAAGTTTTGCGTGTCTGTAAACAACTATGTCTCCTCGTTCTGTCCAGTTAAATATGGTGTGCCTTAGGGGTTGGTCTTAGGACCCATTTTGTTTTCCTTATATCTGCTTCCCCTTGGACACATTATCCATAAACATGGCATTTCTTTTCATATTTATGCTGATGACACACAAATATACTTGCCCGTCAGATCCACAGACCCTGGAATGCTGAGTTTACTTAACAACTGCCTTTGTGAAATTAAAAAATGGATGTCAAATAATTTCCTCCAGCTGAACTCAGACAAAACAGAAATCCTGGTCATCGGGTCTCAGCAGACGACAAATCAAATACTGCCATCTGCTGGTTCGCTGGTAAATCACATTAAGCCTGTGGCAAAGAACCTTGGTGTTTGGTTTGATAGTAATTTAAATTTCGAGCAGCACACCACAAAGCTTGTTCAATCATGTTTTTATCAACTTAGAAATATAGCTAAAATTCAATCTATGTTAACTTTTAAGGACACCGAGACCATTTTACACGCCTTCATCTCATCACGCCTGGATTATTGCAACAGCCTTTTCACCTGTTTAACCCAAAAATCTATTGATCAACTCCAGACTGTCCAGAACTCAGCTGCCAGGCTTTTAACCAGAACAAAGAAATATGACCACATTACTCCTATTTTAGCTTCATTACACTGGCTCCCAGTATGTTAGAATTGACTTTAAAATTCTATTGATCACTTTCAAAGCTCTTCATGGCCTCTCGCCTTGTTATATTTCTGACCTTTTAGTCCCATATACACCAGCATGCACCTTGAGATCCTCGGGCAGAAGTCTGCTATCTGTTCCAGAGTCTTGACTGAAAACTAAAGAGTACAGAGCGTTTGCTGTCAGGGCCCCAAGGCTCTGGAACAGCCTGCCCAAGGAAATCAGGTCAGCTGAGTCAGTGAACTCTTTTAAGTCCCTTCTTAAAACATACTTTTATAGGAGCGCCTTTCCCAATCTTATTTGACTTTATTTTATCCCTTTTATTTTATTGCATTTTATAAATTTTATATTTATCTGTATTTTTCATGCTTTTATCTTTTTGTATTATTTCCTCTTGGGTATTGTAACTTGTTTTTGAAAAGTGCTCTACAAATAAATATTATTATTATTATTATTATTACGTGATGCTGAAAATGATATTATTTGTCCCCTTAGTACAACTTTTAATGTTTACCATAGGACAGATGGTGTTATAGAGTCCGTCTGATTAAATAAAAAGAAATCATCTATTGATTGTGATACGTACTGACAAAAGTTTGTATCTGAAAGTAATGCTGTGTTCAACCTCCAAGCAGACCTCGCGGGATAGTTAAGCGCGATGGAAATATCGAGTATGAGGGGTGCGTGATCCGATTCAACAATGGCCGAGTACTCTACAGATTTTATTGAAGGGAAAAGGTGTTATATACAACCTATATGAGACATGAGGCTTGAGAGTGCTCTGACATCTTTGATGTGATTGCGGTTTGCTGATTTGAGCGGTCCAAACCTGGATCTATCACAGAGTTCATATCTCCACCAAATATTAGATGATGTGTGTTCAATTCAGGCAACAAGGTCATTATTTTCTCGAAAAAATCAGCATCATCCCAGTTGGGGGCATAAAGGCATACCAAGGCCACTGGGGAGTGAAAAAGACTACCTGTTCCTATAATATGAAATTATTTCTGAGGGAGTAAATAATACCTTTTTATGAATTATTATCGCCGTGCCCCTAGCTCTGCTGCTAAAATTTGAGTGATATACCTGTCCTACCCAAGCCTTCCAAAGCAAAATATGGTCTTGAACACGGAGGTGTGTTTCCTGTAAAAATGCAATTTTGGTGTGGAGTCTTTTCAGATGTGAGAATATCCGGGCCCTGTTCACTGGTCCATTCATACCTCTAACATTCCAGCTAGGAAAACGTGCTGCAGATCCCCCCGCCACATTTCTACTTTCTGTGCCACTCATTTCCTAAAAGTTGTCTATCAAACCATTTGGGTGGCAGAGCCCGCCATGAAGTGTCATAAAAGGCCATGAGCTTGACAAAGTGAAAAACAGGAAGGGTAGAAAGAAAGGGAAAAAAATAAAAAATATTAATAATGAAAGCGCATGACCCGGCAACCCATCCCTATTATACAACTAATTAAACACTCTAGGCTCATCCTCTGAACTATAACGAACTGCAGCTTTAGCATGAATTAGACTTCCAGTAGTCCTTCTTGCTATCATAATATATTAGGCTATTCCCAAACATAACACAGGTACACACACATTCAACAAGACGACCTGAGTTGCTAGCCGATACTAAACAACAATTAGGCAATTTCAAAATGGCATAAGACCACATCCAACAGGACTTGTAGAAGTGAACTTGTAGCACTGAAACAATTACCTGAGTAAGAAGAGAGAAAGCATACCAACTGTAATTTCACAGTCCACAACAGGTAGTTCACCAATGATTCAAATATATTGTCATTTTCTCATTTCACCTGCAGTGAGTGTCCTGGCGGCATAAAGGCGTTACGTCCATAGTACAGGACAGTCATACGACGGTCATAAAACTCCTGGGCCTCCTCTGGTGAAGAGAAGATGAGCGTTTGGTTTTCAAATTGAACTCGAAGGCGTGTAGGGTATAGCAAGCTAGACCGTACGTTTTTCTCATACATTAGCTGTTTGATGCTCTTAAATGCAGCGTGTTTCTTCGCCAGACCCGCCGACAAGTCCGGATAGATCCTAAGTTTGGATCCCTTGAACTCCACATCATGAGTTCGGGCCCATCGCAATACCTTTTCCTTATCCTGGAATCGGTGGAAGCAGATCACCAAGGGACGGGGAGGCCG
>JAQOOF010000598.1:0-22460 GCA_029931835.1 Etheostoma nigrum | reverse complement strand
TTAAATGATTAAAATCCCAAACCTTATGGAGGAACCAATAAAACACAATAGAGTTTAATTGCAAAGCCAAACAAATAGTAAACCCTTTATGGAGCTGTATGGAATGGTTGCTTGCTGGCGGGGGTTCTTGTTTGGGTGTGGTGGGGTCGCTGGGTATGGGGACGTGTTCTGGTTTGTGCATTTGACTGCATGGTAAATCCACGGATTCCGTGGTACATTGCAGTTCTCTTTCTCTCTGACCTAACCCGCCCGTACCGTCACGTCCACCGCCTAGTGCCTCTGCCTCCCCTGCATGGACTCCACTGCCTGCGTGCGGCCTGACCCTTTATCTCCTACCTAAACCCAACCTGGTGTCTCTTGACCTAAACTTAACCTGGTGTCTTTTGACCGAAACCTAACCTGGTGTCTCTTGACCTAAACTTAACCTGGTGTCTTTTGACCGAAACCTAACCTGGTGTCTCTTGACCTAAACTTAACCTGGTGTCTTTGGACCGAAACCTAACCTGGTGTCTCTTGGCTTAAATCTAACCTTTTGTCTTCTGACTTAAGCTTAATTGAGGGGGGTCTAAACCTAAATAGGTGCCCAACCAAACGTCTTTTGACCCGAGCTTAACCAAGCGTCTGTGAAACTAAGCCTCAAATAGTACCAGTTTGTCCAACTTGGTGCCTTTTTATCTGTACCTAAGTGGAAGCCTTTTGACAGTAACTAGGGGTCTTTCGACCTGGGTCCGGCCTGGTGTCTGTTGGCCTGAGCCTGCCCTAGTGTCTCTTGACCGGGGCCTGCCCTTTTGTCTTCTGACCTGAGCTGACCTGACTCTATCTGGCTTTGTGCCTATATGTCTGTGCCTGAGCCTCACCGTCTGTCTATGGACCTGAGCCTGAATAAGTGCCGGTTCATCTGGATGAGTGCTACGTCTGGCCGTCTGTCTATGGACCTGAGCCTGAATAAGTGCCGGTTCATCTGGATGAGTGCTACGTCTGGCCTTGTCTTTTGGCATGGGGTTTGCTGAGTGTCTTTTGACCTGGGCTTGGCTGGGCGCCTCTTGGCCTGGGCTGGGCCTAGTCTCTTTTGACCCATTACTGAGAATCTCCAACAGCGAGCTATGGCGCTAAATACTAAAAGTACAATAATTAAGACTGAATATCTGGTGACGCTGTCAGCTCGGCTGCGGCGAAGAGTTCGTCTCTGTTTCCCCGGTATATTCAGGTCCGTCCTGTAAATGATATCCCACAACCTAGAAGGCTTAATAGCAGGATATGAGTGAATGAGACGCTGTCAGCTTGGCTGCGGCGAAGAGTTCGTCTCTATTTTTCTATTCAATTCATATCCTTATCTTAGTCCCTTTTTCTAAAAATTTAAATTATGACAACTGAATATCTGGGACGCTGTCAGCTCGGCTGCGGCGAAGAGTTCGTCTCTGTTTCTTCCATTTATTCATGTTCAGGCCCTATTTTGGCCCCAACCTGTTTAGTCCAACATGCCTGACCTTAAACTTGATCCTTGTTATAAGCTATAGTCTAGCATGCCTAAACTTAACTCATAGTTTAAGATGAAACTTGAGAAAGTAGGTCACAGCCTTTAAACACGCCCATAATCGCATTAATAGCGATATTTTAATTACTTCCGGTTACTTTACAGTCACATGACCAACATAATTTGATGCAGGAGACTTAAAGATTCAAATTGAACTCTATTGCACGTCTTTCTGACGTTCAGAAAGGAAGTTACAGCCTTAAATACTTAGACCACGCCCACAAACGCTTTAAATAGCAATTTTCACTTTAAATACGAGGTTTCCCTCATTTCCCTTCGTCGTATCGAGACGGGACTCACACCATCGTACTCCTTTAACTCTGCTCGTCCTTCCTGGTGTGCTTTTCACACCACAGAGTCCCTTCTAAATTTCGAGCCCTGAAACCGTGACCAAGTACCCGCACAGATAATGACTTCAGGAGTGCTGCCTGTTCAAAAGATTTTTACTGAGAACAGTGCCTCCTGGAGTTGTGCGGTGTATGGAACACAGGAAGTAATTTAAAAAGCTAACTGATTTAAAAAGCTAACTAATTTAAAAGCCTCTAGATGGCGCTGTAAACAGACATCTATTGGAACAGAAGGTAAGTGGATTTTTATTTTTATTAATGTCGAACAAGTTTAATAATATTGTTTATACATCTGATGTATTAAATAAAATCAATGATCATGGTACTTACAATACTTTAATA
Source organism: Etheostoma nigrum (assembly GCA_029931835.1). Taxonomy (NCBI): domain Eukaryota; kingdom Metazoa; phylum Chordata; class Actinopteri; order Perciformes; family Percidae; genus Etheostoma; species Etheostoma nigrum. The sequence goes on along the minus strand of JAQOOF010000598.1, from coordinate 20,237 downwards.
TAACGACTTCAAACAAAAAAATTTTTAAACACTGTTTTACTTTAGAATATGGTAATACTTTTGCGCCAAAACAACAAGAATGCTTAAACAATGCTTTTTATATGCACTAAGGGTTTGATACCACACAGTCAATTTTCAAACTTTAATTGCCTTGATATATGCTAGCACTTTGGTGCCAAAAAAAATTTAATTTCTCAAACAGCAAAACTAAAATTCAGAACGAACAATAAGCTTCAAAATACCTCTTAACACACTTCAAAACAGACTATAATACAGATTAAAACCTGAATTGGCTATGGGACACACGCCGGGAATTGATCAACCCCGGTTGGGCCGCCCTTGGAGGAGGGTGTCTAGTGGTAATGGCCGAAACACCTGATGATTCCAAGGTTCTCTACTGATGATGTGTCCTACTATTTAGAATAAAATTATTTAAATGATTAAAATCCCAAACCTTATGGAGGAACCAATAAAACACAATAGAGTTTAATTGCAAAGCCAAACAAATAGTAAACCCTTTATGGAGCTGTATGGAATGGTTGCTTGCTGGCGGGGGTTCTTGTTTGGGTGTGGTGGGGTCGCTGGGTATGGGGACGTGTTCTGGTTTGTGCATTTGACTGCATGGTAAATCCACGGATTCCGTGGTACATTGCAGTTCTCTTTCTCTCTGACCTAACCCGCCCGTACCGTCACGTCCACCGCCTAGTGCCTCTGCCTCCCCTGCATGGACTCCACTGCCTGCGTGCGGCCTGACCCTTTATCTCCTACCTAAACCCAACCTGGTGTCTCTTGACCTAAACTTAACCTGGTGTCTTTTGACCGAAACCTAACCTGGTGTCTCTTGACCTAAACTTAACCTGGTGTCTTTTGACCGAAACCTAACCTGGTGTCTCTTGACCTAAACTTAACCTGGTGTCTTTGGACCGAAACCTAACCTGGTGTCTCTTGGCTTAAATCTAACCTTTTGTCTTCTGACTTAAGCTTAATTGAGGGGGGTCTAAACCTAAATAGGTGCCCAACCAAACGTCTTTTGACCCGAGCTTAACCAAGCGTCTGTGAAACTAAGCCTCAAATAGTACCAGTTTGTCCAACTTGGTGCCTTTTTATCTGTACCTAAGTGGAAGCCTTTTGACAGTAACTAGGGGTCTTTCGACCTGGGTCCGGCCTGGTGTCTGTTGGCCTGAGCCTGCCCTAGTGTCTCTTGACCGGGGCCTGCCCTTTTGTCTTCTGACCTGAGCTGACCTGACTCTATCTGGCTTTGTGCCTATATGTCTGTGCCTGAGCCTCACCGTCTGTCTATGGACCTGAGCCTGAATAAGTGCCGGTTCATCTGGATGAGTGCTACGTCTGGCCGTCTGTCTATGGACCTGAGCCTGAATAAGTGCCGGTTCATCTGGATGAGTGCTACGTCTGGCCTTGTCTTTTGGCATGGGGTTTGCTGAGTGTCTTTTGACCTGGGCTTGGCTGGGCGCCTCTTGGCCTGGGCTGGGCCTAGTCTCTTTTGACCCATTACTGAGAATCTCCAACAGCGAGCTATGGCGCTAAATACTAAAAGTACAATAATTAAGACTGAATATCTGGTGACGCTGTCAGCTCGGCTGCGGCGAAGAGTTCGTCTCTGTTTCCCCGGTATATTCAGGTCCGTCCTGTAAATGATATCCCACAACCTAGAAGGCTTAATAGCAGGATATGAGTGAATGAGACGCTGTCAGCTTGGCTGCGGCGAAGAGTTCGTCTCTATTTTTCTATTCAATTCATATCCTTATCTTAGTCCCTTTTTCTAAAAATTTAAATTATGACAACTGAATATCTGGGACGCTGTCAGCTCGGCTGCGGCGAAGAGTTCGTCTCTGTTTCTTCCATTTATTCATGTTCAGGCCCTATTTTGGCCCCAACCTGTTTAGTCCAACATGCCTGACCTTAAACTTGATCCTTGTTATAAGCTATAGTCTAGCATGCCTAAACTTAACTCATAGTTTAAGATGAAACTTGAGAAAGTAGGTCACAGCCTTTAAACACGCCCATAATCGCATTAATAGCGATATTTTAATTACTTCCGGTTACTTTACAGTCACATGACCAACATAATTTGATGCAGGAGACTTAAAGATTCAAATTGAACTCTATTGCACGTCTTTCTGACGTTCAGAAAGGAAGTTACAGCCTTAAATACTTAGACCACGCCCACAAACGCTTTAAATAGCAATTTTCACTTTAAATACGAGGTTTCCCTCATTTCCCTTCGTCGTATCGAGACGGGACTCACACCATCGTACTCCTTTAACTCTGCTCGTCCTTCCTGGTGTGCTTTTCACACCACAGAGTCCCTTCTAAATTTCGAGCCCTGAAACCGTGACCAAGTACCCGCACAGATAATGACTTCAGGAGTGCTGCCTGTTCAAAAGATTTTTACTGAGAACAGTGCCTCCTGGAGTTGTGCGGTGTATGGAACACAGGAAGTAATTTAAAAAGCTAACTGATTTAAAAAGCTAACTAATTTAAAAGCCTCTAGATGGCGCTGTAAACAGACATCTATTGGAACAGAAGGTAAGTGGATTTTTATTTTTATTAATGTCGAACAAGTTTAATAATATTGTTTATACATCTGATGTATTAAATAAAATCAATGATCATGGTACTTACAATACTTTAATATAACGACTTCAAACAAAAAAATTTTTAAACACTGTTTTACTTTAGAATATGGTAATACTTTTGCGCCAAAACAACAAGAATGCTTAAACAATGCTTTTTATATGCACTAAGGGTTTGATACCACACAGTCAATTTTCAAACTTTAATTGCCTTGATATATGCTAGCACTTTGGTGCCAAAAAAAATTTAATTTCTCAAACAGCAAAACTAAAATTCAGAACGAACAATAAGCTTCAAAATACCTCTTAACACACTTCAAAACAGACTATAATACAGATTAAAACCTGAATTGGCTATGGGACACACGCCGGGAATTGATCAACCCCGGTTGGGCCGCCCTTGGAGGAGGGTGTCTAGTGGTAATGGCCGAAACACCTGATGATTCCAAGGTTCTCTACTGATGATGTGTCCTACTATTTAGAATAAAATTATTTAAATGATTAAAATCCCAAACCTTATGGAGGAACCAATAAAACACAATAGAGTTTAATTGCAAAGCCAAACAAATAGTAAACCCTTTATGGAGCTGTATGGAATGGTTGCTTGCTGGCGGGGGTTCTTGTTTGGGTGTGGTGGGGTCGCTGGGTATGGGGACGTGTTCTGGTTTGTGCATTTGACTGCATGGTAAATCCACGGATTCCGTGGTACATTGCAGTTCTCTTTCTCTCTGACCTAACCCGCCCGTACCGTCACGTCCACCGCCTAGTGCCTCTGCCTCCCCTGCATGGACTCCACTGCCTGCGTGCGGCCTGACCCTTTATCTCCTACCTAAACCCAACCTGGTGTCTCTTGACCTAAACTTAACCTGGTGTCTTTTGACCGAAACCTAACCTGGTGTCTCTTGACCTAAACTTAACCTGGTGTCTTTTGACCGAAACCTAACCTGGTGTCTCTTGACCTAAACTTAACCTGGTGTCTTTGGACCGAAACCTAACCTGGTGTCTCTTGGCTTAAATCTAACCTTTTGTCTTCTGACTTAAGCTTAATTGAGGGGGGTCTAAACCTAAATAGGTGCCCAACCAAACGTCTTTTGACCCGAGCTTAACCAAGCGTCTGTGAAACTAAGCCTCAAATAGTACCAGTTTGTCCAACTTGGTGCCTTTTTATCTGTACCTAAGTGGAAGCCTTTTGACAGTAACTAGGGGTCTTTCGACCTGGGTCCGGCCTGGTGTCTGTTGGCCTGAGCCTGCCCTAGTGTCTCTTGACCGGGGCCTGCCCTTTTGTCTTCTGACCTGAGCTGACCTGACTCTATCTGGCTTTGTGCCTATATGTCTGTGCCTGAGCCTCACCGTCTGTCTATGGACCTGAGCCTGAATAAGTGCCGGTTCATCTGGATGAGTGCTACGTCTGGCCGTCTGTCTATGGACCTGAGCCTGAATAAGTGCCGGTTCATCTGGATGAGTGCTACGTCTGGCCTTGTCTTTTGGCATGGGGTTTGCTGAGTGTCTTTTGACCTGGGCTTGGCTGGGCGCCTCTTGGCCTGGGCTGGGCCTAGTCTCTTTTGACCCATTACTGAGAATCTCCAACAGCGAGCTATGGCGCTAAATACTAAAAGTACAATAATTAAGACTGAATATCTGGTGACGCTGTCAGCTCGGCTGCGGCGAAGAGTTCGTCTCTGTTTCCCCGGTATATTCAGGTCCGTCCTGTAAATGATATCCCACAACCTAGAAGGCTTAATAGCAGGATATGAGTGAATGAGACGCTGTCAGCTTGGCTGCGGCGAAGAGTTCGTCTCTATTTTTCTATTCAATTCATATCCTTATCTTAGTCCCTTTTTCTAAAAATTTAAATTATGACAACTGAATATCTGGGACGCTGTCAGCTCGGCTGCGGCGAAGAGTTCGTCTCTGTTTCTTCCATTTATTCATGTTCAGGCCCTATTTTGGCCCCAACCTGTTTAGTCCAACATGCCTGACCTTAAACTTGATCCTTGTTATAAGCTATAGTCTAGCATGCCTAAACTTAACTCATAGTTTAAGATGAAACTTGAGAAAGTAGGTCACAGCCTTTAAACACGCCCATAATCGCATTAATAGCGATATTTTAATTACTTCCGGTTACTTTACAGTCACATGACCAACATAATTTGATGCAGGAGACTTAAAGATTCAAATTGAACTCTATTGCACGTCTTTCTGACGTTCAGAAAGGAAGTTACAGCCTTAAATACTTAGACCACGCCCACAAACGCTTTAAATAGCAATTTTCACTTTAAATACGAGGTTTCCCTCATTTCCCTTCGTCGTATCGAGACGGGACTCACACCATCGTACTCCTTTAACTCTGCTCGTCCTTCCTGGTGTGCTTTTCACACCACAGAGTCCCTTCTAAATTTCGAGCCCTGAAACCGTGACCAAGTACCCGCACAGATAATGACTTCAGGAGTGCTGCCTGTTCAAAAGATTTTTACTGAGAACAGTGCCTCCTGGAGTTGTGCGGTGTATGGAACACAGGAAGTAATTTAAAAAGCTAACTGATTTAAAAAGCTAACTAATTTAAAAGCCTCTAGATGGCGCTGTAAACAGACATCTATTGGAACAGAAGGTAAGTGGATTTTTATTTTTATTAATGTCGAACAAGTTTAATAATATTGTTTATACATCTGATGTATTAAATAAAATCAATGATCATGGTACTTACAATACTTTAATATAACGACTTCAAACAAAAAAATTTTTAAACACTGTTTTACTTTAGAATATGGTAATACTTTTGCGCCAAAACAACAAGAATGCTTAAACAATGCTTTTTATATGCACTAAGGGTTTGATACCACACAGTCAATTTTCAAACTTTAATTGCCTTGATATATGCTAGCACTTTGGTGCCAAAAAAAATTTAATTTCTCAAACAGCAAAACTAAAATTCAGAACGAACAATAAGCTTCAAAATACCTCTTAACACACTTCAAAACAGACTATAATACAGATTAAAACCTGAATTGGCTATGGGACACACGCCGGGAATTGATCAACCCCGGTTGGGCCGCCCTTGGAGGAGGGTGTCTAGTGGTAATGGCCGAAACACCTGATGATTCCAAGGTTCTCTACTGATGATGTGTCCTACTATTTAGAATAAAATTATTTAAATGATTAAAATCCCAAACCTTATGGAGGAACCAATAAAACACAATAGAGTTTAATTGCAAAGCCAAACAAATAGTAAACCCTTTATGGAGCTGTATGGAATGGTTGCTTGCTGGCGGGGGTTCTTGTTTGGGTGTGGTGGGGTCGCTGGGTATGGGGACGTGTTCTGGTTTGTGCATTTGACTGCATGGTAAATCCACGGATTCCGTGGTACATTGCAGTTCTCTTTCTCTCTGACCTAACCCGCCCGTACCGTCACGTCCACCGCCTAGTGCCTCTGCCTCCCCTGCATGGACTCCACTGCCTGCGTGCGGCCTGACCCTTTATCTCCTACCTAAACCCAACCTGGTGTCTCTTGACCTAAACTTAACCTGGTGTCTTTTGACCGAAACCTAACCTGGTGTCTCTTGACCTAAACTTAACCTGGTGTCTTTTGACCGAAACCTAACCTGGTGTCTCTTGACCGAAACCTAACCTGGTGTCTCTTGACCTAAACTTAACCTGGTGTCTTTGGACCGAAACCTAACCTGGTGTCTCTTGGCTTAAATCTAACCTTTTGTCTTCTGACTTAAGCTTAATTGAGGGGGGTCTAAACCTAAATAGGTGCCCAACCAAACGTCTTTTGACCCGAGCTTAACCAAGCGTCTGTGAAACTAAGCCTCAAATAGTACCAGTTTGTCCAACTTGGTGCCTTTTTATCTGTACCTAAGTGGAAGCCTTTTGACAGTAACTAGGGGTCTTTCGACCTGGGTCCGGCCTGGTGTCTGTTGGCCTGAGCCTGCCCTAGTGTCTCTTGACCGGGGCCTGCCCTTTTGTCTTCTGACCTGAGCTGACCTGACTCTATCTGGCTTTGTGCCTATATGTCTGTGCCTGAGCCTCACCGTCTGTCTATGGACCTGAGCCTGAATAAGTGCCGGTTCATCTGGATGAGTGCTACGTCTGGCCGTCTGTCTATGGACCTGAGCCTGAATAAGTGCCGGTTCATCTGGATGAGTGCTACGTCTGGCCTTGTCTTTTGGCATGGGGTTTGCTGAGTGTCTTTTGACCTGGGCTTGGCTGGGCGCCTCTTGGCCTGGGCTGGGCCTAGTCTCTTTTGACCCATTACTGAGAATCTCCAACAGCGAGCTATGGCGCTAAATACTAAAAGTACAATAATTAAGACTGAATATCTGGTGACGCTGTCAGCTCGGCTGCGGCGAAGAGTTCGTCTCTGTTTCCCCGGTATATTCAGGTCCGTCCTGTAAATGATATCCCACAACCTAGAAGGCTTAATAGCAGGATATGAGTGAATGAGACGCTGTCAGCTTGGCTGCGGCGAAGAGTTCGTCTCTATTTTTCTATTCAATTCATATCCTTATCTTAGTCCCTTTTTCTAAAAATTTAAATTATGACAACTGAATATCTGGGACGCTGTCAGCTCGGCTGCGGCGAAGAGTTCGTCTCTGTTTCTTCCATTTATTCATGTTCAGGCCCTATTTTGGCCCCAACCTGTTTAGTCCAACATGCCTGACCTTAAACTTGATCCTTGTTATAAGCTATAGTCTAGCATGCCTAAACTTAACTCATAGTTTAAGATGAAACTTGAGAAAGTAGGTCACAGCCTTTAAACACGCCCATAATCGCATTAATAGCGATATTTTAATTACTTCCGGTTACTTTACAGTCACATGACCAACATAATTTGATGCAGGAGACTTAAAGATTCAAATTGAACTCTATTGCACGTCTTTCTGACGTTCAGAAAGGAAGTTACAGCCTTAAATACTTAGACCACGCCCACAAACGCTTTAAATAGCAATTTTCACTTTAAATACGAGGTTTCCCTCATTTCCCTTCGTCGTATCGAGACGGGACTCACACCATCGTACTCCTTTAACTCTGCTCGTCCTTCCTGGTGTGCTTTTCACACCACAGAGTCCCTTCTAAATTTCGAGCCCTGAAACCGTGACCAAGTACCCGCACAGATAATGACTTCAGGAGTGCTGCCTGTTCAAAAGATTTTTACTGAGAACAGTGCCTCCTGGAGTTGTGCGGTGTATGGAACACAGGAAGTAATTTAAAAAGCTAACTGATTTAAAAAGCTAACTAATTTAAAAGCCTCTAGATGGCGCTGTAAACAGACATCTATTGGAACAGAAGGTAAGTGGATTTTTATTTTTATTAATGTCGAACAAGTTTAATAATATTGTTTATACATCTGATGTATTAAATAAAATCAATGATCATGGTACTTACAATACTTTAATATAACGACTTCAAACAAAACAACAAAAAATATTTTAAACACTGTTTTACTTTAGAATATGGTAATACTTTTGCGCCAAAACAACAAGAATGCTTAAACAATGCTTTTTATATGCACTAAGGGTTTGATACCACACAAAGTCAATTTTCAAACTTTAATTGCCTTGATATATGCTAGCACTTTGGTGCCAAAAAACATTTAATTTCTCAAACAGCAAAACTAAAATTCAGAACGAACAATAAGCTTCAAAATACCTCTTAACACACTTCAAAACAGACTATAATACAGATTAAAACCTGAATTGGCTATGGGACACACGCCGGGAATTGATCAACCCCGGTTGGGCCGCCCTTGGAGGAGGGTGTCTAGTGGTAATGGCCGAAACACCTGATGATTCCAAGGTTCTCTACTGATGATGTGTCCTACTATTTAGAATAAAATTATTTAAATGATTAAAATCCTAAACCTTATGGAGGAACCAATAAAACACAATAGAGTTTAATTGCAAAGCCAAACAAATAGTAAACCCTTTATGGAGCTGTATGGAATGGTTGCTTGCTGGCGGGGGTTCTTGTCTGGGTGTGGTGGGGTCGCTGGGTATGGGGACGTGTTCTGGTTTGTGCATTTGACTGCATGGTAAATCCACGGATTCCGTGGTACATTGCAGTTCTCTTTCTCTCTAACCTAACCCGCCCGTACCGTCACGTCCACCGCCTAGTGCCTCTGCCTCCCCTGCATGGACTCCACTGCCTGCGTGCGGCCTGACCCTTTATCTCCTACCTAAACTCAACCTGGTGTCTCTTGACCTAAACTTAACCTGGTGTCTTTTGACCGAAACCTAACCTGGTGTCTCTTGACCTAAACTTAACCTGGTGTCTTTTGACCGAAACCTAACCTGGTGTCTCTTGACCGAAACCTAACCTGGTGTCTCTTGACCTAAACTTAACCTGGTGTCTTTGGACCGAAACCTAACCTGGTGTCTCTTGGCTTAAATCTAACCTTTTGTCTTCTGACTTAAGCTTAATTGAGGGGGGTCTAAACCTAAATAGGTGCCCAATCAAACGTCTTTTGACCCGAGCTTAACCAAGCGTCTGTGAAACTAAGCCTCAAATAGTACCAGTTTGTCCAACTTGGTGCCTTTTTATCTGTACCTAAGTGGAAGTCTTTTGACAGTAACTAGGGGTCTTTCGACCTGGGTCCGGCCTGGTGTCTGTTGGCCTGAGCCTGCCCTAGTGTCTCTTGACCGGGGCCTGCCCTTTTGTCTTCTGACCTGAGCTGACCTGACTCTATCTGGCTTTGTGCCTATATGTCTGTGCCTGAGCCTCACCGTCTGTCTATGGACCTGAGCCTGAATAAGTGCCGGTTCATCTGGATGAGTGCTACGTCTGGCCGTCTGTCTATGGACCTGAGCCTGAATAAGTGCCGGTTCATCTGGATGAGTGCTACGTCTGGCCTTGTCTTTTGGCATGGGGTTTGCTGAGTGTCTTTTGACCTGGGCTTGGCTGGGCGCCTCTTGGCCTGGGCTGGGCCTAGTCTCTTTTGACCCATTACTGAGAATCTCCAACAGCGAGCTATGGCGCTAAATACTAAAAGTACAATAATTAAGACTGAATATCTGGTGACGCTGTCAGCTCGGCTGCGGCGAAGAGTTCGTCTCTGTTTCCCCGGTATATTCAGGTCCGTCCTGTAAATGATAACCCACAACCTAGAAGGCTTAATAGCAGGATATGAGTGAATGAGACGCTGTCAGCTTGGCTGCGGCGAAGAGTTCGTCTCTATTTTTCTATTCAATTCATATCCTTATCTTAGTCCCTTTTTCTAAAAATTTAAATTATGACAACTGAATATCTGGGACGCTGTCAGCTCGGCTGCGGCGAAGAGTTCGTCTCTGTTTCTTCCATTTATTCATGTTCAGGCCCTATTTTGGCCCCAACCTGTTTAGTCCAACATGCCTGACCTTAAACTTGATCCTTGTTATAAGCTATAGTCTAGCATGCCTAAACTTAACTCATAGTTTAAGATGAAACTTGAGAAAGTAGGTCACAGCCTTTAAAAACGCCCATAATCGCATTAATAGCGATATTTTAATTACTTCCGGTTACTTTACAGTCACATGACCAACATAATTTTATGCAGGAGACTTAAAGATTCAAATTGAACTTTATTGCACGTCTTTCTGACGTTCAGAAAGGAAGTTACAGCCTTAAATACTTAGACCACGCCCACAAACGCTTTAAATAGCAATTTTCACTTTAAATACGAGGTTTCCCTCGTTTCCCTTCGTCGTATCGAGACGGGACTCACACCATCGTACTCCTTTAACTCTGCTCGTCCTTCCTGGTGTGCTTTTCACACCACAGAGTCCCTTCTAAATTTCGAGCTCTGAAACCGTGACCAAGTACCCGCACAGATAATGACTTCAGGAGTGCTGCCTGTTCAAAAGATTTTTACTGAGAACAGTGCCTCCTGGAGTTGTGCGGTGTATGGAACACAGGAAGTAATTTAAAAAGCTAACTGATTTAAAAAGCTAACTAATTTAAAAGCCTCTAGATGGCGCTGTAAACAGACATCTATTGGAACAGAAGGTAAGTGGATGTTTATTTTTATTAATGTCGAACAAGTTTAATAATATTGTTTATACATCTGATGTATTAAATAAAATCAATGATCATGGTACTTACAATACTTTAATATAACGACTTCAAACAAAACAACAAAAAAAATTTTAAACACTGTTTTACTTAAGAATATGGTAATACTTTTGCGCCAAAACAACAAGAATGCTTAAACAATGCTTTTTATATGCACTAAGGGTTTGATACCACACAAAGTCAATTTTCAAACTTTAATTGCCTTGATATATGGTAGCACTTTGGTGCCAAACATTTAATTTCTCAAACAGCAAAACTAAAATTCAAAACAAACAATAAGCTTCAAAATACCTCTTAACACACTTCAAAACAGATTATAATACAGATTAAAATTTGAATTGGATATGGGACACACGCCGGGAACTGATCAACCCCGGTTGGGCCGCCCTTGGAGGAGGGTGTCTAGTGGTAATGGCCGAAACACCTGATGATTCCAAGGTTCTCTACTGATGATGTGTCCTACTATTTAGAATAAAATTATTTAAATGATTAAAATCCTAAACCTTATGGAGGAACCAATAAAACACAATAGAGTTTAATTGCAAAGCCAAACAAATAGTAAACCCTTTATGGAGCTGTATGGAATGGTTGCTTGCTGGCGGGGGTTCTTGTCTGGGTGTGGTGGGGTCGCTGGGTATGGGGACGTGTTCTGGTTTGTGCATTTGACTGCATGGTAAATCCACGGATTCCGTGGTACATTGCAGTTCTCTTTCTCTCTAACCTAACCCTTTTTTTCAGGTGAACCCCTGCCCAGATTTTGAGGCCCTAACCTTAACCATTTGAGGAGAGGGCCTCAGTCTGAAGGTCTTGCCTAAACATAACCATTTTGTTTGTGGCATGCATGCAAACTTTCTTGCATCCCCCCCTAAAAAAATTTAATTTAAATATTAAGGTCATTATTTGGACACTAACCTTTTTTATTATTCCCTATTTTAAAATAACTAAAAGGTTGAACTTAATTTGAGTGATCTTTGAAAATTGATAATTTTCAAGTATTATTTTATGACACTAATTTGTCAAATTATACCCCAACAGGCGGATTCCGCTTTAAAAATTTGAACGTAATCACTCATTTCTCCTACACACACACAATGACATTGCTCGGAGCGTTGTCATTGGCCCAGAGAGTCACATGCTTGGTACCTGGGACCGGATGTTTTCTTCCGTTGGTTACTCTGTTCATTTGCCCGGGCCTTCTCATTCCGCCTTTGACAGTCTGTGTGAGAGAAGCAGAATTTTGAAAAGTTTTATTTTCTGGAGCTTGAAAAAGGTATAACTGTATACCGAAACGCGTCGCTCAATAAAAATAAAATATTTTCGTTTTTTCACCATCACGTCTCCACATTTTTGTGAGATAGTTTTTATTTAAAAACAGTTACTTTTTATCACCTGGTTTCCTCCCCACGGAGAATGGCGAGCCAAGACTGGGACACGGGATGGCAGACGGTGAGTTATAAAAGGGGAAGAAAGAAGAATAAAACACAGAACCCCCCGTCCAGATATAACTCCACTTACCAACACCGCCAGTCTTCTCACAACCAGCCCACGTACGCTGACGCGGCACGGGGGAACCAGCGCGGCAACTCCCGCCACTTCCAAAACGGCACCGGGAGGCCTAACTACAACAGGTATAACGGTAAGAATAATGCCGAATACCAGAACAATTTTAATAATACTCACCAGAACAAGGGCTGGAACGAAAGCCACCCACAGAGCCGCCAACCTCAAAAGAATGGGTCCGGCCGCCGCGGAGCTCCGTGGCGCGGCAAACAGCGCCCGCAGCGGCAGCAGCAGCGGCAGCGGCAGCAGCAGCAGCAGCGGCAGCAGCAGCAGCAGCGGCGGCAGCGCCCACAACAGGACCAGCAACACAACCAGCAAACCCGGAGCTGGGGGGACGGGAACCGCCGTGGAGGGAGGTTTGTCCGACCCCATACAAATGAACAACAAACAGACAATGCTAATGATCCAGACTTTATCATTAGAACTAGAGTGATACACAGAATCATAAAAGCTGCACATCATTTGAACAATGTATCCTCTACTGAGACACCGCCGGCTATTGCCAAGATGACTCAGAACCTTATTGACGCCATAAAACCGGCAGACCCTAACCCCACAACACTCAGCATCATTGAGGGTAATGCCAGAAATTGGGAGTTTACAACCCTGCTTACCCTGAGGGACCATTATAAAGACAGTATTGAGAATAACTTCCAGATTCTGCAACAACTTAGCATTGGTGATTGGAGGAGGAACTTTAAGATAGCAGCAGCCTGGTCCCGCAGCCATTTTGGCAGAAAGCTCTCACAGGAGATGTTGGACAATGTTTATGCCAAAATAGTTGCTATCACACAACACAACTCACACCCACCTCAGCAGGAAGGAGACCGGTCCCAGACCACGCCAGTTGCAGGGGGAGCAGCAACCGCTGGGGCCCCTCCACATCCTCTCGCCCCTCCTCCTCCTCCTCCTCCTCCTCCTCCTCCTCCATCCACAGCTCCAGTAGCTCGACCTGCACGGAGGAGATTCCTGAGTGCACCCATGACAGAGATGTTGCAACAGAATCCTCCCATCCCTCCACTTCAGCCACAGCCAGGAGTCCCGCAGAGAATAACCCAGTGGGAGGCACTGAGAGCGGACTCTACACGGAGGACAGCAGAGGCCCAGACTACCCCCGGTGGACCAGTGCACAACAGCCACCCCACCACAGAGGTAGCACAGGAGCAGCCACAGACTGAAGTGGATGTGGAACTGATCTCGCTGAATGAAGAACTCATCACTACGGCGTCTCCAGTCTCCCACCCACCCTCTCCTCCCTCCCCCTCCCCCCTCCTTCCCCCGACCTTTCCCCCTCTTCCCCCATCCCCTCCTCTTTCTCCTCCACCTCTTCTCCCCTTCTCCCCAACCTACCTACACATCTCTCGCCAGTGATCCAGGTCCAGGACAGGACACCACTCCAGCAGAGACCGGCACGCAGGCTCCCCAACCTGAAACAGACAGACAAAGAGGAGATCAGCTTAGCGGCGCTGAACTCACTGCTGCGGTCAGAACTGACCTCCTTACCCAGGGCTCAGGTACAAAGCACACTCTCTTTTGCCCCGCCCAAAACAGCACCGGTCTCAGTGGCCCCTGAGAACAGGCCCTTCAGGCACGAGCAGACCAACCAGAAAAAATCTGTCTGGTCACTGGAGCCAAAAAATCAGTGGCTCATTTTGGGAGACTCCAATCTGTCCAGAATGCCGTCCTTTGCCCTAGACAACCTGCAGGTTGACAGTTTCCCAGGGGCCACCTTTGCCCACATGGAAGCCCTCTTGGCCAAAACACCTGTTTCCATGAGAGTTAAAAAAACAATTCTCTCCCTGGGCATTAACAATAGGGCACACAACCCTGAGACTGTGATCTTCCCACAGCTGAGAAAGGCTGTTAAAATGGCTGAAGTAGCCTTCCCCCTGTCACAGATCTTGGTGCCCCTTATCAATTTCTCCAGATCCCTCCCACCCACTGAACAGGCCAACCTGAGACTCCTCAACGAGCACATCCTGGCCAATTATGACTCCATCCCACAGCTGTCCAGAAACAGCTTCACGGTGGACAAGGACATGATCCACTGGTCGATGCAGACCGGAGAGCACATGCTGCAACACTGGGTCCAGCATTTAAACGAGTGAACCCTGTAAGTATAGAAAAAGAAACAGGGTTAAAAACTGTTGTTAATCTCTGTGAAACTTTCCAACTTACAGCAGCACAAACTGTGCTTTTAAACAAGGGGTTAACCTTCATTCCATCCCAACTTAGACAAAATCATAAGGAGCAAAAAGATCAAGTTAGGATGGATTTACAAGGTTATCATAGAAAATTAAAACTGTCTGTGTACTATGAGGGAAAACCTGACTCGAGGCAATTACCTTTTATCCCGAAGTCCACCTGGCTCCCTGCTGCCACACAGCTGCCACCTGAAGTTACCAAATTAACTCAATTAGACCTAGAACATCTCCAGCAAAACCACAGAATAGGCTGGACCAAAACTAATCTGACCAAGTATGAAATTGAGGCACTTCATCAACTGAGTAATAACAATGAGATTGTCATTAAACCGGCAGATAAAGGGAGCTCGGTTGTCCTCATGGACAGAAAGGATTACCTCTGGGAGGGATATAGGCAGCTTAATGACACCAATTATTATATTAAATTAACTAAACCTATATATAAAGATACAATACCTCTTGTAGAAAAGATTTTATTATCATTATATAATAAGAAATTCATAAATCTGAAACAAAAAACGTACCTCCAGGGGGATAAAGAGCCCAGACTGCGCCGATTTTACATGCTGCCAAAGATCCACAAAAGCAGGGAGTCCTGGAGCCTCCCATACTGCATTCCTCCAGGCCGTCCTATAGTCTCTGACTGTGAGAGTGAAACCTACTACACAGCAGAGTTTATAGATTTTTATTTAAAGCCCCTCTCAATGCTGCACCAGAGCTACATCAAGGATACATATGATTTTGTTGAGAAGATAAAAGGTATTACTTTACCATCCTCATCATTCCTATTTTCCCTTGATGTAGACAGCCTTTACACCAACATCCAGACACCTGAGGGTCTATTAGCGGTCAAACACGCCCTCCAAAAATACCCCAACAGCAAAAGACCAGACAAAGAAATTCTTCAATTATTAGAAATTAATTTGACCAAAAATGATTTTGAATTTGACGACCAATATTTCCTGCAGGTGAAAGGCACGGCTATGGGGAAGCGTTTTGCACCCTCATATGCCAATATATTTATGGCCGAGTGGGAGGACAGCGCCCTGGCGTCTTGCCAGAAGAGACCGCTGCACTACTATCGTTATTTAGACGACATTTGGGGAGTTTGGCAGCATTCAAAGGAGGACTTTGAACACTTTATACACACCTTAAACGGTCACAGGCAGTCCATCAAGGTCAAATCCACCATCAGTCCGGACTCCATTGATTTTTTGGACACGACCACATTCAAGGGGACAGATTTCCCTGTGACACACAGACTACAGGTGAAAGTTTTTTTTAAAGAGACAGACACGCATGCGCTGCTGTACAGGTCCAGTTACCACCCGAAACACACATTTGCAGGACTGGTAAAATCTCAATTATTAAGATTTAAGAGGATCTGCACCAGAGCAGAAGATTTTAAGGCTGCAGTTAAGATTTTATTTTCATCACTGCTTAATAGGGGGTACACGTATACCATGCTGCGTCACTCTTTGAGAACTTTCACCCTAGTGAAACCCATTTGCCTGGACCCAATTCTCCCCATCATCACCACCTACTCAACTGGGAATGTTAAACTCATTAAACAATTAAAAAAGAATTTCATTTCGGCCGGTGGGAATAAAATTTTCTTAAAAGATCACAGATTAATTGCGGCCTTTAGAAAGAATAAAAACCTGGGAGATATCCTAGTCAGGGCAAAATTGAGACCACTAAAAGAACCCAAAACCAGGTCTAAGTCTGACTTTTTCAAAAACTATAAAATGGTACAAAATCAAAATTCTAAGGAGGTATTTTTAACACAAAAGAACACAAATGTCCATACAAAAAATTTGGTGTATTTGATCAGGTGTATAAAGTGCACCAAACAATATGTGGGCCAGACATGTAACACCATTCTCATCAGGTTTACCCAACACAGGTACAACATTAACAGACAGAAAAACACAGACATTCCCTTAGTTCAACATTTTATTGAGCATGGTTGGCCCAGCCTCAGAGCCACCATCCTAGAGTCTGACCCAGCCTGGACGGTGCAGCAACGCACCAGGAGGGAGAAGGTCTGGATCTCCAGGCTGGGCACTCACCTCCCCAGGGGCCTGAACGAGAGATGAGGTAGTTGGGAATTAGCCTAGATTCAAGGTTTGTGCATTTAATTCTGCTGCCTGCGGCAGCAGAATTCAATTTCTTCTTCCCTAACCCTAACCCTAACGCTGACCCTAAACTTAACCCGTAGTTAACTATGCCTAAACCCAACCCATAGTCTAACATGTCTATAGAACCAGTCTCTTGAAATTGGTCAACCCACCCCTCCTTCCCCTTCCCCATCACTCTCTCTCTTTCTCTCTCTCTCTCTCTCTCTCTCTCTCTGTCATCCACCTCCTCTAGACAGAGGGATGGATATCTCTCTCTCCCTCTCTCTCTCTCTCTCATATCCACCCCCTCTAGACAGAGGGGGGATATATCTCTCTCCCCCTCCCCCCTTTTTCCCTTAAATTGAGGTTTGGTCGAAAGGTCTCTTTCACCGCCTCCAGGTAGCAGAGGTAGGGGATCTCCCATATATATTAGGGAGTGAGGAGTTGCAGCGTCCGCCTAACCCGGCCCACCGGCTTCTCATCATAGTTGTCAGATCTATCTATCATATAATCAAGATTATAATAAAACTAAAGGGAGACTTGGCATACAGCCCGATCCGGTTGGGGAGAGTTCTAGCCTGGTCAGGCTCCTCTCTTTACCCTGTCTCTCTTAGTTATGCTGTAATAGTTTTAGACAGCTGGGGGACTTCCTTCGACACACTGAGCTCCTCTCTCCTATCTTTCTATCTTCCTATTTTGTGTGCATCTATGTCCCAGAAATGCTTGTTACTAACCTAGCTCTGGGGAGTCATTCCCCGGAGTCCTTTTGTTCTTTTTCTCCCAGCATGTTTCCTCGGATCAGGGAGGCTCCAAAATCATGGTTGCAGCTGTCGCCATGGTCCCGCTACACGTTCCCTTCCCTGCCACGATCTGCGGTGCCCAGCTACGTCCTGCTGTGCCTTGTAATGCTGCACAGTGCCCTGCTATGCCATGAACTACTACAAAGAACTACTACAAACTACAATTATTTATTTATTTTTTTTGGGACTGTTATTGCCACTCTTCATTCTAGAACTGTTGGGTCCTTGTAAAGTGTCTTGAGATAACTCTTGTTATGAATTGATACTATAAATAAAATTGAATTGAAATTGAATTGAACTGTATTGTGTCCCGTGGGCTCCGCCAAAGCCACGCCTCTTTAGGAGACCAGCAACAGGTCCGAGTGTTAGATTCCAACAGGAGAAGTGAACGGGAACACAGGTTATGAACGATTCCTTCATCCCGTAGTCAACAAAGAAAATATTGGACCCATTCCTCATAAACCACGTATCTCCAGAACATTCTGACACTAAAATAGCATTTTTTAGATGGACACATCAGGAGAAAATTAACTTTGTTTGAGACCTGTTTCTCTCTCAGGACCAATGTCTCACGAGATCTGGCAACACAGAGAATCTAACGTTTGTGAACTTCCTAACAAAACTAATCTCCGTGATGCTAAATATGTCTTTTAACTGTGGAAATATCTAACATTAGAAAAAGAACATTAATACATTTTCAAATATAATTTTTCATGCATCCACACAACGTTCACTACAGGTTCAAACGAGGCCACGCCCCTTTAAGAGACAGGAAGTGTGCACCGTTGCATAGCATTGGCGATGCTTAAAAAGAGGAATAAAAAAAATGTCTTTTGGAAATCGATCTTAATGCCTTAATTAAAAACATTTAGAAAAATGTAACCTTTAAAGGACACATCCTCTTGTACCCTTCACCATACATAGAGATTGACATGGTGTTATTTCAGTTAGCCTAACAAATGGTTTGATTTTCATTGAGAGATGGTTCCCCATGCCTAGCTCTATGTATGGCGAAGGGGGATGTAATGACGGGGCGTTATTTTAATTCCCAAGGCCAGGGGACCTTTATCAGGATGCATAGTATCCTGATCCATGAAATAACTGGCCTTTAAAAATAAAAATGTATGGGAATTTAACATAGGGGGGTGTATACGTATTCCCCCTGTATTTAAAGGAAAAACATGTATTTATTTACAAAGAAAATTGGTGTCCTTAAAAGGTTGGATTTTTCTAATTCTTTTTTTAATTAAGACATTAAGATCAATTTCCAAAAGATGTTTTTTTATTCCTCTTTTTAATCAACTTTAGAATGGGGGTGTAAACTTTCTCTGGAGTTTAAATAAATGTTTTGCTACGTTTTCATGTTAGAGGCTGAAACTGTAGAGCGACAGCCAGCGAGGTAATGTTACTGTCAACAGAGAGAAGCGAGGGATAAAGTGAGGGAGAAGGAGACAGAGGCAGAGCGACAGCCAGCGAGGTAATGTTACTGTCAACAGAGAGAAGCGAGGGATGAAGTGAGGGAGAAGGAGACGGAGGCAGAGATGACAGCAGCTTCACAATTTAGATTTTTTTTCATGACAGTGTAATCAGCCTGAGTCACATGGCATCCGATCCGATGTGGTCCAGATCTGTTACAGGTTGGATATTTTAATAATGCGACCTGTCTGGCCAGTCCAGAACCTTGATTTATCCAGGTAAGTTGATTGAGAAACAAATTATCATTTGCAACAACGACCTGTCACGTGCACCCGTTGTCTTGGAGGTCACAGGCTCTTTGGTGAAGATCAGTTTAAATACACTGCTTGGTTCCAACAAGCTGACAGTCTTAATTAGCTTTGTATCAACTAATGGGGCAATGGCTTGAATGTAACTGACATTCATTAATATACAAAAAGCTTTCAGACCTGAACATAAGAATGCCTAAGAAAGCAACCACTTTGAGTACACTGAGAGAATCAAAGTCCCAGGAAGCAGTTGAACTTTACTGTAATTGGCAAAATTGCATACGTGGTCAAATATAAAGATATCCTTGCACAAAATGTCATAGATCAACAGATTTGATCTTAAAATAACAACACCAGCCTTGAAAACCCCACATCAATGTGAAGAATAATGTGTGTGTGTGTGTGTGTGTGTGTGACTGGATGGTGGTACTCAAAGAGGTGATCAGGCACACTGTGGCCTTTCCAATCTCTATTTCATCTCTCAGCAGTTTTCTGCTCCGAGTCTCTGAACACAGTGTTTGCAGCACTCATTGAGGAATTAAAAGGTAGTGTATTGGAGGGATCATGAGGTCAGGAGAGGACACAGTCGGAGATTGACACATTAAAAAACCGTACCTACAGTTCAAAAGGAGAAAACAGGGAAGGCTCACTCACTTACACGTGATGTGTGTATGGCCTGACATGATAACCTGATATGATACAGCGACCCAATACCCGCTGTAGTACGGTGTGATTATTTGAGTTATAACGTCTCCTAATGAGAGAGATGACAGCATTCTGTGTGTGTGCGTGAGTACGTGCGTGTGTGCGTAGCAGCTACTCCCTGAGAGCTCTTCTCATGGCCAGCTTGTCATCAGATGCCACAACAGAGTTTTTAATCTTTTAACTTTAGCTCAAGCACACCATATCTAAGGCTGACAACACAAGACAGGGAGTACTGCATGGTGTCATGACTGTAGGGACCAGGACAAACTTAAACTATTGCAGAGATTGCCAATAAAGTCTCCTGTGAAAAACTTAATCCACAAAGGATTTTATCTGTCAGACAGAGCTTTGTCAGAGTGCTGAGAGGAAGGCAGACTTTGTTAGTAATTTCTTACTTGGCTTCAAGCCATGGCTGACTGTAAAAATGACACACACTACTTTTCACCTTGGTTTCATTTGAATGACTAACATTAAATCATGAATA
>JAQOOF010000597.1:17500-22479 GCA_029931835.1 Etheostoma nigrum | reverse complement strand
ATCATTTTTGTCTCAATACGCAGTACGGGTGGAGTAAAAAAATTAATAGTATTGCAATATTTCCCGTGGCGATACTGTATCGACACACAGATGCCAAGTATGGATCTGTGTGTGTGTGTTTGTGTGTGTGTGTGTGTGTGTGTGTGTGTTATAATATATTATATATATATATATATATATATATATGTGTGTTGGTCAGTCGGTCGCATTTAGCAGCGATAATATTGAAGGGAGATGAACAAATGTTTCTTTTTAGATGAAACTCATGTTAAAAGTTTCCTTTGTGGGACGTCATTTGGAAAAATCTGAAGTTGACTTTTCTCCCTCCTTTTTATTGGCTGCTCCTTCCTTTTGATGGATACTTATACTCCCTCCCTCGCTCCAGCCTTTTCTTCTCCTCCACCCACTGAGGTCACCATCGGTATGTGGGCTTGGCGTTCCCGGCTAATCGATAACAATGTTCTGCTACTTGACAAAGAGCCGGCTCAGAAAGCGCCTGGAATGTTCTTCTTATCCAGCGGATGCCGAGAGACTCGTCATCATCTAATCGTGGGAAGTTATTGCTTCATGTAGGAGCAGCCTCTGCTTCTCTTATCTCTCAAAGTCGAATATTTTGATTTCTTTTGGCTACACGTATTGCAGTTTTATCCGCTTGTCCCAGATAGAGCGGCTCAGACGACACGTTCTTCAAGCTTTTAGTGTGTTTTTCCCATTGACCTCAGCGGTTTCTGCCCATGCGTGGACGCACAAGTCCTTCAGACCAAGTGGAGCCCAGGTACACAAGCTCAACTCTGGGACTAATGGGCTCATCTTTTAACCCTGGTGTTGTCTTCCCATCAAAAATGGAAAATCAGCACTTTTATTGACGCTTTTCTTACGTTTTTGTCCCTTTTTTTTTCAATATTTGTCACTTTTTTTGACGTTTAACACTACGTAACACTAACTTATTAACTTTAGTTTTACAGTTATTTTTGGAATTCATGGTCAATAAACCTCATTTATAGGAAATGATACCTAATGTTTGAGTTAGAAAAGCAGAAATTAGGAATTATTGAGACTAAAATTAAAGGAATGGATGTTGATGATAATCACAGACTGGAATATGTCAACTTTTACTCAATACTATTTCAAAAACACTTCCATTTGTTTTACAATGCTATAAAATTGAATAAGACGCCCCAAAATGAATGAAAGTAGAGATTTGTACTTGGCAAAGAGCGTTGGGTGGAATCAATCATGTTATTTTGGGGAATTAAAAAGAACATTGATATAGGACAACATGAGGACCCTACCGATACTCTACATTAGGTATTTGTAGTTATTTATGAGTTCTCACTGAAGTATTTGTCACATTTTAACAAAATGTATATAAATACAAACTTAAGATATGAAACTTGGAGTCCTTTTTTTTTTTTTTTTTTTTGAACAAAAACTAATAATACAACAGGGATGTTGTGCAGCCCCACACTCCGGCACAGATGGATCAACTCCGCCCGGCTACAGTACGCAGCGCCCAGACTAATGAAACCAACTGGACTCTGGACCCAGGTCCCGGATGTAGACTCTCTGCATTGCATCCCGTTGCAGTTTGAATGTCACCTGCCTCTGAGTTTTGGGGTTATGTGTAGATCCATAAAGATGTTTTCACCATACACTGGTGCATAAAAATGTACCCACTGACCCTAGGGGTAACGTGTGTGTGTGTGTGTAGGGGTAACGTGTGTGTGTGTGTGTGTGTGTCCCATTTAGCGACCCGCACAATTAATTGTATTGAAATCGCAATAGGTACTAATGCAATATCCAACTAGCAGTGGGGCGCAATATTTAACCCATTTTCGTCCCTTTTTCAGACTTTTTTTTAGTTTTCACTACCACCACCTTACTAGTTTTACTACTTGTTGGAATTCATGGTCAATAACCCTCATTTATATAGAATTATACCTGATATTTGAGTTAAAAAAGCAGAAATTATGAATGATTTTGACTAATTAAGATCAGAGGAATGAAAGTGATCAGTTGTATTTACAAAGAGTGTTGGAAGGAATCCATTTTTATGGTAATTTGGTTAAAAAGAAACTCATATTTCAGATATAGACGTTTTATTAAAGGGTCCGATTTGACCCGAGGACAACAGGAGGACAACGTGAGGACAACGGGAGGGTTAAAGGCAAAATATGTCCAATCATTCTGAATGAAGCGTTGGTGACGCTGCAGAGGCGTCCCGGCCTAAAGACTACAGATCCTCACAAAAATAAAACTATAATCATTTTCATTCACTGAAAATGAGAATACAAAAACGATCGTCCTCTCCAATATTGTGAGTCATATCGCTAATATGAGTCAAAAACAATGCCAATTAGATATTGTCCTAATATCATGCAGCCTTAGTCCCATTCTGAGCCATGTAATTGTGTTTTTTTTTTTTTTTTTTTCTGTTTTAATTTAAATTAGCGGTTTAAAATCCCTTTTTAATTCACCAACTGTGCTTGCTTGCAACTTGCAGTGATTAAACAGGGTTAAAAAAAATCCTCTTTGCTGCAGAGTTGATCCGTGTTGCACCACCAAAACCTCAGCTTGTTGCCCTTTGGAGTCCATTTGTTATGTCTCGTTGGAATGCCACTGGTTTTGCATTCAGCCCTGAGTCATTTGCACGAGAATGAGGCAGCTTTTTCTTTTTTTAAGGAAGTGTTTTTGTCTCTTTTGCATGACGGGGTGCGGTGAAAAGAGCGCATGGGAGGGGAGGGGAGGAGGGAGCATGATGAATGGTATCACTAGGATGTAATAATGGTTCCTGCATTGCTGTCCGCTGGTCTATAAAATCCCCTTTGGGGGGAGAGGAATGTGATGCAGGGCAGTCGAGAACCTGATTCCCTTCTTTTCCCTCCACCCTCTTTCAACCACTACATGTTCTGACCAAGGTCTATGTAAAAGAGACTTCAGATACAGTATTAGGGACCACTAAGGTCTATATAAAAGAGACTTCAGATACAGTATTAGGGACCACTAAGGTCTATATAAAAGAGACTTCAGATACAGTATTAGGGACCACTAAGGTCTATATAAAAGAGACTTCAGATACAGTATTAGGGGACCACTAAGGTCTATATAAAAGACACTTCAGATACAGTATTAGGGACCACTAAGGTCTATATAAAAGACTTCAGATACAGTATTAGGGACCACTAAGGTCTATATAAAGAGACTTCAGATACAGTATTAGGGACCACTAAGGTCTACAGTGGGTACGGAAAGTATTCAGACCCCTTTAAATTTTTCACTCTTTGTTTCATTGCAGCCATTTTCCAAAAATCAAAAAAGTTCATTTTATTTCTCAGTAATGTACACTCAACACCCCATCTTGGACAGAAAAAAACAGAAATGTAGAAATTTTTGCAAATTTATTAAAAAACAAAAACTGAAATATCACATGGTCATAAGTATTCAGACCCTTTGTTCAGTATTTAGTAGAAGCACCCTTTTGATCTAATACAGCCATGAGTCGTTTTGGGAAAGATGCAACAAGTTTTTCACATCTGGATTTGGGTATCCTCTGCCATTCCTCCTTGCAGATCCTCTCCAGTTCTGTCAGGTTGGATGGTAAACGTTGGTGGACAGTCATTTTCAGGTCTCTCCAGAGATGCTCAATTGGGTTTAAGTCAGGGCTCTGGCTGGGCCATTCAAGAACAGCCACGGAGTTGTTGTGAAGCCACTCCTTCGTTATTTTAGCGGTGTGCTTAGGGTCATTGTCTTGTTGGAAGGTAAACCTTCGGCCCAGTCTGAGGTCCAGAGCACTCTGGAAAAGGTTTTCGTCCAGGATATCCCTGTACTTGGCCGCATTCATCTTTCCCTCGATTGCAACCAGTCGTCCTGTCCCTGCAGCTGAAAAACACCCCCACAGCATGATGCTGCCACCACCATGCTTCACTGTTGGGACTGTATTGGACAGGTGATGAGCAGTGCCTGGTTTTCTCCACACATACCGCTTAGAATTAAGGCCAAAAAGTTCTATCTTGGTCTCATCAGACCAGAGGATTTTATTTATCACCATCTTGGAGTCCTTCAGGTGTTTTTTAGCAAACTCCATGCGGGCTTTCATGTGTCTTGCACTGAGGAGAGGCTTCCTTCGGGCCACTCTGCCATAAAGCCCCGACTGGTGGATTGCTGCAGTGATGGTTGACTTACTACAACTTTCTCCCATCTCCCGACTGCATCTCTGGAGCTTAGCCACAGTGACCATTGGGTTCTTCTTTGCCTCTCTCACCAAGGCTCTTCTCCCCCGATAGCTCAGTTTGGCCGGACGGCCAGCTCTAGGAAGGGTTCTGGTCGTCCCAAACGTCTTCCATTTGAGGATTATGGAGGCCACTGTGCTCTTAGGAACCTTAAGTGCAGCAGAAATTTTTTTGTAACCTTGACCAGATCTGTGCCTTGCCACAATTCTGTCTCTGAGCTCCTCAGGCAGTTCCTTTGACCTCATGATTGTCATTTGCTCTGACATGCACTGTGAGCTGTAAGGTCTTATATAGACAGGTGTGTGGCTTTCCTAATCAAGTCCAATCAGTATAATCAAACACAGCTGGACTCCAATGAAGGTGTAGAACCATCTCAAGGATGATCAGAAGAAATAGACAGCACCTGAGTTACATATGAGGGTCACGGCAAAGGGTCTGAATACTTATGACCATGTGATATTTCAGTTTTTGTTTTTTAATAAATTTGCAAAAATTTCTACATTTCTGTTTTTTTCTGTCCAAGATGGGGTGCTGAGTGTACATTACTGAGAAATAAAATGAACTTTTTTGATTTTTGGAAAATGGCTGCAATGAAACAAAGAGTGAAAAATTTAAAGGGGTCTGAATACTTTCCGTACCCACTGTATATAAAGAGACTTCAGATACAGTATTAGGGGACCACTAAGGTCTATATAAAAGAGACTTCAGATACAGTATTAGGGGACCACTAAGGTCTATATAAAAGAGACT
>JAQOOF010000597.1:0-15000 GCA_029931835.1 Etheostoma nigrum | reverse complement strand
GTCTGGGGAACGGTTTCCAACACCCGAATGATTGTGTTAAGAAGAACTTGTGCGTTGTTCTCTGGAAACGCAGAACCCTGCTGACGTAGTTTCTGTCAGACTTCTTCTTCTACAGAGCCTCCAGAGAGGATCTGAGAGCTCTAAGGTGGTTGGAGGGCTTCCCCTTTTTCAGACCTGCTTCCTGACAAATGTCTCATAGTACAGTACCTCTTTGATGTGGCGTGTGTGGCTGAGTGTGCACACTGACAAATGTGTCTCGGCATTGGTGTGTGTCACTTTGTGTGTATATCTGCACTTTTGTATGACAGTGTGTGTGTGTGTGGTCAACTTTTCTAGATTAAATTTAGCAGTTTACGCCATTTGCAGATGAACGGCCTCCATAGGAGGAAATGCCGTTCTTATATGAGGCTCCATTTTGGTGGCCCTGGTGAGGCCGAGTCCCTGCGTAGAGACCCCTGGTGATGGCCGAGTCCCTGCGTAGAGGCCCCTGGTGAGGCCGAGTCCCTGCGTAGAGACCCCTGGTGATGGCCGAGTCCCTGCGTAGAGGCCCCTGGTGATGGCCGAGTCCCTGCGTAGAGGCCCCTGGTGATGGCCGAGTCCATGCGTAGAGGCCCTGGTGATGGCCGAGTCCCTGCGTAGAGGCCCTGGTGATGGCCGAGTCCCTGCGTAGAGGCCCCTGGTGATGGCCGAGTCCCTGCGTAGAGGCCCCTGGTGATGGCCGAGTCCCTGCGTAGAGGCCCCTGGTGATGGCCGAGTCCCTGCGTAGAGGCCCCTGGTGATGGCCGAGTCCCTGCGTAGAGGCCCCTGGTGATGGCCGAGTCCCTGCGTAGAGGCCCCTGGTGATGGCCGAGTCCCTGCGTAGAGGCCCTGGTGATAAAGGGGGGTCAGGCTTTTGCAGTTGCTGCCCCGAGACTCTGGAACAAGTTACCACCCCCCAGCAGTGGTGTGACAACTTCATTCTTCTGTTGCTATGCAACCTTTTCTGATTTTTACAGTTTTCTATGTTCATTCTTTCTATTTATAATGTGTTTTTCTCTTGGTTTCTGATGTGAAGCACTCTGGATATCTGCTGGTTGCTGTAAAATGGTATATAAATACATTTTGATTGATTTTTAAGTAACTTCTTTTACTTAACACGGCACTATTTACAGTATGGTGTCCCTTTGCTGTAGTAAAGGGATCTGATCTTCCACCGCTGGTCGCAGCCTGAAGTCGAGCCGAGAACCTAGAAGAACGAGCACAGGAGTCGTTGTGGTTTTGAACCCGGGCATTTAATTGGGAGTGTCCCTGTGCAGAGAGCGCTCCGTGGTAAAGAGGAGAGGAATGTGGTGGCTGGCCGAGTAGCCGAGGTCTTGGCCGGCTGAGCAGACCCACGCCGACGGACTCATTCCTCAGTCTGCCAGACTCAACCGCAGCACACACAGCTCCATGCAGTCGCCTAGAGAGAAACAAGCTGCTCTGCTTTTACCGTTTTTAAAAGCAGCAGTTTGACATTTTCGGAAATACGCCCAAATGCCCCCTGGCTAAGATTGATGCCTGCGAACTATGAGTCTTCAGATACAGTATTAGGGACCACTAAGGTCTATATAAAGAGACTTCAGATACAGTATTAGGGACCACTAAGGTCTATATAAAGAGACTTCAGATACAGTATTAGGGACCACTAAGGTCTATATAACGAGACTTCAGATACAGTATTAGGGACCACTAAGGTCTATATAAAGAGACTTCAGATACAGTATTAGGGGACCACTAAGGTCTATATAAAGAGACTTCAGATACAGTATTAGGGACCACTAAGGTATAAAGAGACTTCAGATACAGTATTAGGGACCACTAAGGTCTATATAAAGAGACTTCAGATACAGTATTAGGGACCACTAAGGTCTATATAAAGAGACTTCAGATACAGTATTAGGGACCACTAAGGTCTATATAAAGAGACTTCAGATACAGTATTAGGGACCACTAAGGTCTATATAAAAGAGACTTCAGATACAGTATTAGGGACCACTAAGGTCTATATAAAGAGACTTCAGATACAGTATTAGGGACCACTAAGGTCTATATAAAAGAGACTTCAGATACAGTATTAGGGGACCACTAAGGTCTATATAAAAGAGACTTCAGATACAGTATTAGGGACCACTAAGGTCTATATAAAAGAGACTTCAGATACAGTATTAGGGACCACTAAGGTCTATATAAAGAGACTTCAGATACAGTATTAGGGACCACTAAGGTCTATATAAAGAGACTTCAGATACAGTATTAGGGGACCACTAAGGTCTATATAAAAGAGACTTCAGATACAGTATTAGGGGACCACTAAGGTCTATATAAAAGAGACTTCAGATACAGTATTAGGGACCACTAAGGTCTATATAAAGAGACTTCAGATACAGTATTAGGGACCACTAAGGTCTATATAACGAGACTTCAGATACAGTATTAGGGACCACTAAGGTCTATATAAAGAGACTTCAGATACAGTATTAGGGGACCACTAAGGTCTATATAAAGAGACTTCAGATACAGTATTAGGGACCACTAAGGTATAAAGAGACTTCAGATACAGTATTAGGGACCACTAAGGTCTATATAAAGAGACTTCAGATACAGTATTAGGGACCACTAAGGTCTATATAAAGAGACTTCAGATACAGTATTAGGGACCACTAAGGTCTATATAAAGAGACTTCAGATACAGTATTAGGGACCACTAAGGTCTATATAAAAGAGACTTCAGATACAGTATTAGGGACCACTAAGGTCTATATAAAGAGACTTCAGATACAGTATTAGGGACCACTAAGGTCTATATAAAAGAGACTTCAGATACAGTATTAGGGGACCACTAAGGTCTATATAAAAGAGACTTCAGATACAGTATTAGGGACCACTAAGGTCTATATAAAAGAGACTTCAGATACAGTATTAGGGACCACTAAGGTCTATATAAAGAGACTTCAGATACAGTATTAGGGACCACTAAGGTCTATATAAAAGAGACTTCAGATACAGTATTAGGGGACCACTAAGGTCTATATAAAAGAGACTTCAGATACAGTATTAGGGACCACTAAGGTCTATATAAAAGAGACTTCAGATACAGTATTAGGGGACCACTAAGGTCTATATAAAAGACTTCAGATACAGTATTAGGGGACCACTAAGGTCTATATAAAGAGACTTCAGATACAGTATTAGGGGCCACTAAGGTCTATATAAAAGAGACTTCAGATACAGTATTAGGGGACCACTAAGGTCTATATAAAAGACTTCAGATACAGTATTAGGGGACCACTAAGGTCTATATAAAGAGACTTCAGATACAGTATTAGGGACCACTAAGGTCTATATAAAAGAGACTTCAGATACAGTATTAGGGGACCACTAAGGTCTATATAAAAGAGACTTCAGATACAGTATTAGGGGACCACTAAGGTCTATATAAAAGAGACTTCAGATACAGTATTAGGGGACCACTAAGGTCTATATAAAAGACTTCAGATACAGTATTAGGGGACCACTAAGGTCTATATAAAGAGACTTCAGATACAGTATTAGGGACCACTAAGGTCTATATAAAGAGACTTCAGATACAGTATTAGGGGACCACTAAGGTCTATATAAAAGAGACTTCAGATACAGTATTAGGGACCACTAAGGTCTATATAAAAGAGACTTCAGATACAGTATTAGGGACCACTAAGGTCTATATAAAAGAGACTTCAGATACAGTATTAGGGACCACTAAGGTCTATATAAAGAGACTTTATATAGTCTGATATCATCAGACTACTACCTAACTAGTATTAATACACGCTTTATACAGTCAGATATCATGCCGGTTATAGCTGGAACTTCCCCTTGTCTCCATGATTCAATAATCACACAGTGTACTTTCATATTTATGAGATTATTTTTGGGGGAAATCTGTTCCTGGAACTCGTCCGTTTCTACAGTTTCAGATGAGTTATATTCATGTTCATGGTGTTTGGATACTTTCAGCGGTTTGTTTTGAATTCTGCGTTAGCAAAACGCACACAAAGAATTACAAAATGAGAAATCTTTACCCGGACTAGTGGAGCGTAAATGTACTCGTCCAAAGGACAAATACCTCAAAGTTAATGTGAAGCCCTGGCAGCGTTGTCAGCAGGTTAATCTGTAGTAAAGTTACCAGAATAGAGTAGAAAGCCTTTATTATTGTACACATGTGCAGTACCTGTGCAAGGAGATTGAAGCAAAACCTTTACAGTTTTTACACAAAATATAAAAAAATAAAACTAGTTTCTCTCCATTTAACATTTTGGGTCTGATAAGTCACTCATAACGGGATGTTGGTATGGATTTAATTAGCCGAGGTATTTTACCAGCGGTGTTATTTGTAGCCCGGCCAATTAAGGATTTTTAAGAGCAATACGAATGTTTTGGTTATTTAAAAATCTGGTACACAGAATCCCTTATTTCTAGTTAGATGATGCTAAATTTAAGGTTGTTTACTGGTATTATGAGTTAGAAGTTGGACTATGAAGGTTTAAGCAGCTTCTCTTGGAAATGAATTGGGATCTTTGTAACTAATGCCCAACTATGAATGAATGGACATGCTCACATGCCCAAAAAGCTGCGGTAAAGTAAGTTTCCAGCCGCCTTCAGGCTGGACAGGAAGTGACAAAAACACTGTGGTGCGATATTCTGATTTAATAAAATATAATCAGACCCACATATCAGCTGGTACAGTCTCTAGTTGTTTAATTATGACAGAGTAGCTCTTAAAGTGCTCTACATGCGATGTGTTGCTGATTTT
Source organism: Etheostoma nigrum (assembly GCA_029931835.1). Taxonomy (NCBI): domain Eukaryota; kingdom Metazoa; phylum Chordata; class Actinopteri; order Perciformes; family Percidae; genus Etheostoma; species Etheostoma nigrum. The sequence continues at coordinate 10,190 of JAQOOF010000597.1, read as the reverse complement.
AATGAACAGACTGGAGATGATCAGTGATCTGGACGGATTTAGTCTCTCTGTTCTGTACAGAATAAGTCTTTAAATCAGACAAATAGCAGTTAAAATCCCTCAGATTCAAGAATAATTTTATATAAAACATCATGTGGAGTCGATTCTGAACCAATCAGCTGAGGGGACGGCGTTTCCCAGCATGCTCTGGGTCCGCCTGGCTCTTGCAGTCGGTGAAAAGCACCTGCGCCGCCCGGGTCTCAGACCTGCGGCCCCCTGGGTCTCAGACCTGCGGCCCCCTGGTCTCAGACCTGCTACCCCCTGGGGGTCCAGAAGCCTGAAATATCTTCTTGGCTTTAAAGTCATTAACCCTTCTGTTGTCCTCCCAGGGTCAAAAAGGGACAAAAAATTGACCTTTTTGTCCCTTTTTCAGACGTTTTACACTACTTTTTTGGAATTCATGGTCAATAACCTTCATTTATATAGAATTATACCTAATATTAGAGTTAAAAAAGCAGAAATTATGAATTATTTTAGTTAAGATCAGAGGAATGAAAGTGACCAGTTGTATTTATAAAGAGCGTTGGAAGGTATCCAATCCATTTTTATGGTAATTTGGTTAAAAAGAAACTCATATTTCAGATATAGACATTTTTAAAAGGGGTCAAATTTAAACAGGACAACAGGAGGGTTAAAGGGAAAAGTTTAACCCCCCCCCCCTCACCACCAGTAGCGGCTAGCATGCGCTAATGTGACATCATGATAGCGCCGTAACTGTTAATACTCCCTGACGTTGGTTGCAATATTTTAACTTATTAGGTATAATTCTATAAAAATGAGGTATAATTCTATATAAATGAGGTATAATGAGGTATAATTCTATATAAATGAGGTATAATTCTATATAAATGAGGTATAATTCTATATAAATGAGGTATAATGAGGTATAATTCTATATATGAGGTATAATTCTATATAAATGAGGTATAATGTGGTAAAATTCTGTATTAATGAGGTATAATTCTATATAAATGAGGTATAATTCTATATAAATGAGGTATAATGAGGTAGAATTCTATATAAATGAGGTATAATTCTATATAAATGAGGTATAATGAGGTAGAATTCTATATAAATGAGGTATAATTCTATATAAATGAGGTATAATGAGGTAGAATTCTATATATGAGGTAGAATTCTATATAAATGAGGTATAATGTGGTAAAATTCTGTATTAATGAGGTATAATTCTATATAAATGAGGTATAATTCTATATAAATGAGGTATAATGAGGTATAATTCTATATAAATGAGGTATGAGGTAAAATTCTGTACAAATGAGGTATAATGAGGTATAATTCTATATAAATGAGGGTTATTATTGACCATGCATTCCAAATAGTAAAACTAGTAAGGTGGTGGTAGTGGAAACTATGAGAGAGTCTGGAAAAAGGACAAAAAATGTCAAATTTCTGTCTGTTTTTTAACCCGGGAGGACAACACAAGGGTTAAAGGAGTGGTATCACCACACTAAAGAGCACCAGAGGGTAACTTTCTACCCCCCCGAGCGCCACTCGCTGCCGACTGCGTTGTGACTAATCGGTCGTCATCATCATCATCATAATCATCTGAGCTGAATGCAACGATATTACTCACCTTATTTACTGAGTCATGTTTGTTTTTGTGATAAAGACGGACGAGCCCTGATTGACTCAACAACACGGACCTGTGAGTCATCTGATAACAAGACCCAGCAATCCAGTGGGGGGGGTGGGGGGGACATTGCAGGTCAGATTCGAACCCTGGACCTCTGCGTCAAGGCATAAACCTCTCAGTACATGTGCGCCCGCTCTACCGCTGGGCCAACCCAGCCACAGCAATCAGTCTCTTAATGTCTCCTGCAGCCCAAGCTGTGCATCTGTCTGTTGTTGGGATGTGTCACGTTGCCATGGAGTCTGACGTGGTGCTGGTAGGTGGTAATGCTGCTATAGATAGACCCGGCGTAGGTAGGAGGAATCTAGAGCTCGGCTGTCAGAGCTAAAGGCAAAGGTAGGTGTGTGTTTGAGTTCCGGTGGAGTCCTGCGGTCAGCGCTGGTCTTGGTGTTTACCCAAGGACGGACGGGGCCTGTGATGGTCAGTGGGTTGTTTCCATGTAGGAGCAGCAGGGCTGGGCTCTAAATAAAACCCTCGACTTTATGATTCTGACTTTATAACGAGCCTGTAATGGATCCCTCGTTATGGGGCCCTTTGGATGTCGTAAAGTCAAGGACTTGGAGAAAGAGAGAGGGAGACGGGCACGACACATTAGTGCAAAGCCTGCTGGTTAAAGTATCACCCAGCAGGAGGGGCAGAAGTTGGAGAACAGGGTGGGACAATGAGGGAGTGAGAACTTCAGGGAGGACATGCGTGTGCAGGGCACCTTTTAAGACTAGTTCTGCTACTGGAGCTAAAATTCTCGTGTGGACTGAGAACTACTATAAACTATTTTTTGGGACTGTTATTGCCACTCTTCATTTTAACCCCAACCGGTCGTCAGACACCGCCTACCAAGGGTCTGGGCCTGGGTCTGGGTCTGGGTCCGTCCCAGGTTTCTTCCTAAAAGGGAGTTTTTCCTCGCCACTGTTGCTTGCTGGAGGAAACTACTAGACCTGTTGGGTCCTTGTAAATTCTGGAGTGTGGTCTAGACCTGCTCTATCTGTAAAGGGTCTCCAGATAACTCTTGTTATGAATTGATACTATAAATAAAATTGAAAAGATCGTTTTTGTCTTAAATGCAGCTTAAAAATAAAAAGGAATCAGTGCCTCCTTGGCAGTTGGAGTACTTAGTTACTGTACTTAGTTACTGTACTTAGAGTACTTAGTTACTGTACTTACAGTTCAAGCCCGTGTCTGTTCAGTCCGGTTTGTTCTCGCTCCATTTTCCCATTTTTACCTTCTTCTATACTTTTGAGGCCTGCTACTGTACTGTAAACTTGTAAGCTGTTGTACAATGTTAACAGAACTACAGTTGGTCTCCAGTGAATTAGATGATAAGTCATATAATAAGTCTATATAATATAATCTATATAATAGATTATAATAATATAATAAGTCTCTAATAAGTCATATTTTGCACCCAGATAAAGGTGCCCAATATCATTGTCATTTCTGAAAATAAATGACAAAAGTAAAAAAATAAATAAAGGTAAAATAGGTTGTATATTATCATAAACATGTGTTTTCTATACAGAGATATCGGTATTGGCCATAACAGCGATATTAATATCGTTAGATATCGGTATCGGCCACAATTTCACTAAAGATTAGTTCTGCTGCTGGAGCTAAAACTCGTGTGGACGGAGATCTTTTGTCTTATAAATAAAAACAAAGCCCTGTAGATGTAGCCCAGGACGGATCCTCAATATCCATTTAAAAATACATCTTCCATTTCGGCTCCTGAGGTCATCTCCAGCCCCAAAATGGCAGCTGAATATCACATGAAAGAAGGGTGGGGGAGGGGGGAGAAAAAAGTTAGAAAACAACAATAATTGTCTTTTCTTGAAAAAAGGTCAAGAGACGTTGGACATCACAAAGAACAAGGAAGCACATTCCTGCGTGCTGGTGTTTCTTTTCGGTCTTTTCATCCTCCTCCTCCTCCTCCTCCACCGCCGGTGAATGCACCAGATGCCTCTGTGTGTGTGCCGGCAGATGGAGGGGTTGGTTGTGTCCCCGGTTTAATGAAGGGGGGGCCGCTGGAGGCTTATCCCCGGCTACCTCGGTCATTGATATGCTCTCGAGGAGTCCACTGGCATTGTCTCCCCTCAAAGGAAGGGACAGACCCAAAGGCTGGGTGGCGGGTGGCGGGACAGACTGCCTTTCAGTGGAGGTGGACAATAAGGGGCAACTGGAAGGTTTAGGACCTCCATGCAGAGACGGGCAGGATAAACAAGGATAACTCCTATTCTAGGAGTTTGGTAATGCCAATAGTTGAACTGTCAGTGTGCTTAGTGCTTTGGAGTCGGAGCGTGGTGATCTCGTGCAGCATGCCGATCTCCTGCTGCATGCCGATCTCGTGCTGCATGCCGATCTCGTGCTGCATGCCGATCTCGTGCAGCATGCCGATCTCGTGCAGCGTGCCGATCTCGTGCAGCGTGCCGATCTCGTGCTGCATGCCGATCTCGTGCTGCATGCCGATCTCGTGCTGCATGCCGATCTCGTGTTGCATGCCGATCTCGCTGATCTCCTGCTTGCATGCCGATCTCGTGCAGCATGCCGATCTCGTGCAGCGTGCCGATCTCGTGCAGCGTGCCGATCTCGTGCTGCATGCCGATCTCGTGCTGCATGCCGATCTCGTGCTGCATGCCGATCTCGTGCTGCATGCCGATCTCGTGCTGCATGCCGATCTCGTGCTGCATGCCGATCTCGTGCTGCATGCCGATCTCGCTGATCTCCTGCTTGCATGCCGATCTCCTGCTTGCATGCCGATCTCCTGCTTGCATGCCGATCTCCTGCTTGCATGCCGATCTCCTGCTGCATGCCGATCTCCTGCTGCATGCCGATCTCCTGCTGCATGCCGATCTCCTGCTGCATGCCGATCTCCTGCTGCATGCCGATCTCCTGCTTGCATGCCGATCTCGTGCTGCATGCCGATCTCGTGCTGCATGCCGATCTCGTGCTGCATGCCGATCTCCTGCTGCATGCCGATCTCCTGCTTGCATGCCGATCTCCTGCTTGCATGCCGATCTCCTGCTTGCATGCCGATCTCCTGCTTGCATGCCGATCTCCTGCTGCATGCCGATCTCCTGCAGCATGCCGATCTCCTGCTTGCATGCCGATCTCGTGCTGCATGCCGATCTCGTGCTGCATGCCGATCTCCTGCTGCATGCCGATCTCCTGCTTGCATGCCGATCTCCTGCTTGCATGCCGATCTCCTGCTTGCATGCCGATCTCCTGCTGCATGCCGATCTCCTGCTTGCATGCCGATCTCCTGCTTGCATGCCGATCTCCTGCTTGCATGCCGATCTCCTGCAGCATGCCGATCTCCTGCAGCATGCCGGCCTCCTGCAGCATGCCGATCTCCTGCAGCATGCCGGCCTCCTGCTGCATGCCGATCTCCTGCTGCATGCCGATCTCCTGCAGCATGCCGGCCTCCTGCTGCATGCCGGCCTCCTGCAGCATGCTGGCCTGCCTGACGTGGCTGAGTGCGTCACGGACACAAACAAACATTGTTCCCCAGTTCTCTCCATTGAATCCATTTGGTTTGGCTGTTGGCCACATCCGGCTGCTTATCAGCTGTTGAGCGCATTAGGCAGAATATACAAGGCTGTGGATCGTTGGGGGGGGGAGGCCGGGCGGGGGGGGGGAGAGGCCAGACGAGGGGGGGGGGTGGCTAAGTGGCTTTTAAAACGTATCTTGACAAATAACGGGGTTGGCCAAGGCAGCATGACGTCAGACTGACCAGCTGTTGTGATTGGTCTGATTTCTCTTTCTTTTCAGTGGCTAGAGCTGACAGAGGAGGTAGCAGTTCATCTACACACACACACACACCTCTCTCTCTCTCTCACACACACACACACACACACACACACACACACACACACACACACACTCTCTCTCTCTCTCTCTCTCTCTCTCTCTCTCTCTCTCTCTCTCTCTCTCTCTCTCTCTCTCTCTCTCTCTCTCTCTCTCTCTCTCTCTCTCTCTCTCTCTCTCTCTCTCTCTCTCTCACACACACACCTCTCTCTCTCTCACACACACACACCTCACTCTCTCTCTCTCTCTCTCTCCTCTCTCTCTCACACACACACACCTCTCTCTCTCACACTCACACACACACTCTCCCTCTCACACACACAACTCTCTCTCACTCTCACACACAACTCTCTCTCACTCTCACACACAACTCTCTCTCTCACTCTCACACACACACTCTCTCTCTCACTCTCACACACACACTCTCTCTCTCACTCTCACACACAACTCTCTCTCTCACTCTCACACACACACTCTCTCTCTCACTCTCACACACACACTCTCTCTCTCTCACTCTCACACACACAACTCTCTCTCTCACTCTCACACACAACTCTCTCTCTCACTCTCTCACACACAACTCACTCTCACACACACACACTCTCTCTCTCACTCTCACACACACAACTCTCTCTCTCACTCTCACACACACACTCTCCCTCTCACACACACAACTCTCTCACACTCTCACACACACACTCTCTCTCTCACTCTCACACACACACTCTCACACTCTCTCTCTCTCCCTTACACACACACACACACACTCTCACACTCTCTCTCTCTCCCTCACACACACACACACATTCTCACACACTTACTTACTCTCTCACACACACACACACATAGGTAGATAGATTTAAAAAAAAAGCAAATAAAAACGTGTGTGGCTTCTTTTTAAAGTTATGTTTTTAATGAAATGTCCCAGGCTCGACATGACTGACTGACTCTGGGTTGAATAACTCAGACAGGCCCTCATTCATCCATTCATTGTGAAAGCTCCGCGTGAGCTCTGATTTCCATGTTGACTCGGTTACATAACCACCGTCACGCTGCTCTCTCCTTTCTCTTCTCCAGTCTGGTCTGGTTTCGATGAAAGTCTGCACAAAGGGCACACATCTTTTGGGGTTTTCTTTGTGTGGTAATAACAAAGTAACGCATCACTTCCATCCCTCTGTGGGATTTTTAATACTCCTTCAGGCTGTTTTTACTTGCGGGGAAACAGAGACTTCCTGATTCGTTCTCGGGGTCGTGTTGTGATGTTTCCCTAAGACATTCTTAAATTTGGGAGCAGAGCGAGCTTGTTTTTGTCCCGGCAGACTGCGACTTGGCCCGAGTCCCCCCCCCCCCCTGGGAGAGTATAGTAAAGACATCTGGTCGTAAATTTAGAGGCTGCCATCGTTACGAAAATCCTTTCCAGAGTTTCATCTTTGTCTTCCTGCTCTCTTACTGAATAAACCCGGCCTGTTGGGACAGGTTCAGTCGTCCTGTGAGACAGGTGTGTGTGTGTGTGTGTGTGTGTGTGTGTCCTTGTGTTGTCAACACTATTGTCACTTTTTCTGATGTTTTTGTCACTTTTTCAATGTTGTGGGTGCTTTTTTTTATGTTTTTTTCCAATGTTATTTGATATTTCTAATGTTGACATTTTCAGTTTATTTCGAAGGCCCAATTGGGGTGTGTGTGTGTGTGTGTGTGTGTGTGTGATGAAAATACTAAATAAAATTTCGGGACCCGGGGACAACATGAGGGTTAAGAGCTCACAAGGACGCAAATAGTTGCGGTGGCGTTTTCTTTTTAAGCTCCTCGTCTCTCTGGGATGCAAATGTGTGTCAACGTTTCACCGTGGGGGGCTTTAAAGGTCAGGGGGCAGTCGGGGGGGTTATTGAAACTCCAGGACCCTGACAGGAACACTTCATTGGGAATAACCCCTTAATATGGTGGGGGGAGGGGGGGGTCCTCAACACATGAGTACAATGCCTTTTCAACATATTAACTTTCAAAAGGAAAAGCAAAAACAGAACAAAGACCAATAACACTCAAACTAGACAATAAAATAGAAAATATCTGCTAGCTGCCTGTCCCCTGAACACACTGTAAAAAACATCTCATTATCTGCTAGCTGCCTGTCCCCTGAACACACTGTAAAAAACATCTCCTCACTATCTGCTAGCTGCCTGTCCCCTGAACACACTGTAAAAAACATCTCATTATCTGCTAGCTGCCTGTCCCCTGAACACACTGTAAAAAACATCTCCTCACTATCTGCTAGCTGCCTGTCCCCTGAACACACTGTAAAAAACATCTCCTCACTATCTGCTAGCTGCCTGTCCCCTGAACACACTGTAAAAAACATCTCCTCACTATCTGCTAGCTGCCTGTCCCCTGAACACACTGTAAAAACATCTCACTATCTGCTAGCTGCCTGTCCCCTGAACACACTGTAAAAAACATCTCACTATCTGCTAGCTGCCTGTCCCCTGAGCACACTGTAAAAAACATCTCACTATCTGCTAGCTGCCTGTCCCCTGAACACACTGTAAAAAACATCTCACTATCTGCTAGCTGCCTGTCCCCTGAACACACTGTAAAAACATCTCCTCACTATCTGCTAGCTGCCTGTCCCCTGAACACACTGTAAAAACATCTCCTCACTATCTGCTAGCTGCCTGTCCCCTGAACACACTGTAAAAAACATCTCACTATCTGCTAGCTGCCTGTCCCCTGAACACACTGTAAAAAACATCTCCTCACTATCTGCTAGCTGCCTGTCCCCTGAACACACTGTAAAAAACATCTCCTCACTATCTGCTAGCTGCCTGTCCCCTGAACACACTGTAAAAAACATCTCCTCACTATCTGCTAGCTGCCTGTCCCCTGAACACATTGTAAAAAAACATCTCACTATCTGCTAGCTGCCTGTCCCCTGAACACACTGTAAAAAACATCTCATTATCTGCTAGCTGCCTGTCCCCTGAACACACTGTAAAAAACATCTCACTATCTGCTAGCTGCCTGTCCCCTGAACACACTGTAAAAAACATCTCCTCACTATCTGCTAGCTGCCTGTCCCCTGAACACACTGTAAAAACATCTCACTATCTGCTAGCTGCCTGTCCCCTGAACACACTGTAAAAACATCTCACTATCTGCTAGCTGCCTGTCCCCTGAACACACTGTAAAAAACATCTCACTATCTGCTAGCTGCCTGTCCCCTGAACACACTGTAAAAAACATCTCACTATCTGCTAGCTGCCTGTCCCCTGAACACACTGTAAAAAACATCTCACTATCTGCTAGCTGCCTGTCCCCTGAACACACTGTAAAAAACATCTCCTCACTATCTGCTAGCTGCCTGTCCCCTGAACACACTGTAAAAAAACATCTCACTATCTGCTAGCTGCCTGTCCCCTGAACACACTGTAAAAAACATCTCCTCACTATCTGCTAGCTGCCTGTCCCCAGAACACACTGTAAAAAAACATCTCACTATCTGCTAGTTGCCTGTCCCCTGAACACACTGTAAAAAATGTGGTCTCTGTAGACAGTCCAACAAAAACAAAATGGGCCTACCTGCACCACGAAGCATACATTTCCAGCCAATAACCAACAAGGTGTGTGTGTGTGTGTGTGTGTGTGTGTGTCTCTTAGATGTGTGTTTAATCCCATTCACGGTGCTTACTAGGCAATTAGCTAATGATTTAAGCGTGCTAATGTGATTTAAGCGTGCTAATGTGATTAAAGTCGGTTGCTGTGGCTCCTCGGGCCGACCGGGGAAGCTGCAGCTAACGAGGGTTTAATTATTGGCTAATTTAATCATTAGTGGCGTCTCCTCCTGCTTCTAAAGGCAGCGTTGCAGTAAAGAGATGGAACATCTTGAACTTACCAGATGTTTTATCAGTTGATTTTATCCACTAAGTCATTATATCCACATTACTGGTGATGTCAAAACTGTCATATTTAGTCCTGATGTTGATGTAGAGCTGGGCGATATGTCGATATTGTGATATGAGACTAGATGTTGTCTTATACTAGATTTCCTAACATGGTAGAGTCTTTTCCTGGTGGTAAAGGCTGATTACAGTGAAGTGATGCTGCTGTAGATGTTCTATGATGTTTCCCACTCAGTCCTTATCTCCACATAACGCCACCATATTCATATTGAGGTATTTGGACAAGAATATCGTGATCTGATTTTCTCTCTGATCTGATTATCGCCCTGCGTACTCAACACGTAAACTATCGTTCAAGTGTGTGTCTCCGCGTGTCCGTCCGTGTGTTTGTCTCCGTCCGTGTGTTTGTCTCCGTCTGTGTGTTTGTCTCCGTCTGTGTGTCTCTCCGTCTGTGTGTCTCTCCGTCTGTGTGTCTCTCCGTCTGTGTGTCTCTCCGTCTCCGTCTGTGTGTGTGTGTCTCCGTCTGTGTGTGTGTGTGTCTCCGTCTGTGTGTGTGTGTGTCTCCGTCTGTCTGTGTGTGTGTCTCCGTCTGTGTGTGTGTGTGTCTCCGTCTGTGTGTGTGTGTGTCTCCGTCTGTGTGTGTGTGTGTCTCCGTCTGTCTGTGTGTGTGTGTCTCCGTCTGTCTGTGTGTGTGTCTCCGTTTGTCTGTGTGTGTGTCTCCGTTTGTCTGTGTGTGTGTCTCCGTTTGTCTGTGTGTCTGTCTCCGTCTGTGTGTGTGTCTGTCTCCGTCTGTGTGTGTGTCTGTCTCC
>JAQOOF010000596.1:0-17500 GCA_029931835.1 Etheostoma nigrum | reverse complement strand
CGGGTTGCAACCATAAAATGACCTAAAACTTAATCGCAACTCATTAGTCCACTTCCATCTGTCTTTGTTGACGCCCGCCATGTGTGCAGACAGAGAGGAAATACTGGGAGAAATTAACTACAACTTCTTCAACCTAAAACTTAATCTCAACTCATTATGTATTCATCTAATAATCCATCAGCGTTTATCACATAAGCCGAAAATCATCAAGAGAAAATCAGATGAGACCGAGCGTGTTTCCTTTGAGTCGATATTCATGAAATCACATCAAATTTTACTGTTTCCAGAAGACATTTTTCATTCAATATCTCTTAATTCAGATAAAAACATGGTGATGGAAACAGAGCTGGTGTAGAGCAGAGCGAGGCCTACGGAGTAAAGAAGAGATATATTCTCTCTCTCTCTCTGTCTCTCTCTCTGTCTCTCTCTCTCATTAGGACAGGTGTTACATGATGTAACCTTAGTTCTCATCTTAGAACAGCCAAGTTGTTTCACCATCTTAAATCCATGTTGTCCAACCCCCCCCGCCCCCTCATGTGTGAGACAGAGAGGAAACACTGGGGGACATGAACTACAACTTCTTCTTCTTCTGCGTTTTGTGGCGGGTTGCAACCATAAAATGACCTAAAACTTAATCGCAACTCATTAGTCCACTTCCATCTGTCTTTGTTGACGCCCGCCATGTGTGCAGACAGAGAGGAAATACTGGGAGAAATTAACTACAACTTCTTCAACCTAAAACTTAATCTCAACTCATTATGTATTCATCTAATAATCCATCAGCGTTCATCACATAAGGAGAAAATCATCAAGAGAAAATCAGACGAGACCGAGCGTGTTTCCTTTGAGTCGATATTCATGAAATCACATCAAATTTTCCTGTTTCCAGAAGGCATTTTTCATTCAATATCACTTAATTTGCATAATTGCATTCATAACCTTGCTCCTCCATATCTATCAGAACTCCTTCACATCGCCGTTCCCTCCCGCTCCCTCAGATCTTCCTCCTCTATCCACCTCACTGTCCCCCCAGCTCGACTTGTCACCATGGGAACAGAGCCTTCAGCCGCTCTGCTCCCCAGCTCTGGAACTCACTCCCACCTGACCTCCGCAATATCGACTCTCTCCCCCTGTTCAAAACTAGACTCAAAACCCATCTGTTCCAGCTTGCTTATTTGTAAATACACTGTCCCTGTAATTTGTTTTGCCTTGTTTTGTTTTGTTTTGCTTTATTTTGTTATATCTCTGTTCCCTGTATCTCGCTTTTTTGTCTGTAAAGCGACCTTGAGTGTTGAGAAAGGCGCTGTTAAATAAAATGTATTATTATTATTATTATTATAAAACCGCGTGGATGGAAACAGAGCTGGTGTTAACGGCTGAGTAGGAGAGCATCTCCTGTGTCAGTGCTGCGTGTGGAAACAGGAGGACGCCGTTTACCCTCTGGCACATCTGCTTCATGGTCATCTCCTCCAGGTTGGCCTCCTTCAGCAGACTCTGCACCGTCTCCTTCAGCTGCTTGTCCGCCGGCGCCTTCTTCACCATCTTGATGAGCGGCTCGTCGTCGTCCGAACTGTCCTCGACTGCAGGAGACAACAGACACGCACAAAAATGAGAGGACGCTTCGCTAAAAAGGCTCTTTAGTTGAGATGAAACCAGTATCCGGTACGGATAAAGCACTTTTTTTCCAAATACAAGTATTTGGTGTGGAAATAAAAAAAATAAATAAAAAAAGAACCAAAAACAAAACAAAAATCACACTGATCATAAAATAATTAAAAGTAAAAAAAAAGGAAGTTATATTGAGTATGAAAACTCTTGTTCATTATCATTTTACTTCATAATTGCAACCGCATGTGTTGTATTCGTTGTTGCAAAACTTGTTCTGTATATAGTGCGTTTGTTACCATGACAACACCATTGATCTGAAGAAGCTCAATGCTGATGGTGTCATGGAAATAGTTTTCTAATCAGCAATAAATATAACAATTTATGATCAACCCATATCAATTGCATGCTTAAAATAGCATACCGGTTAAAGCCCCGCCCATTTCAAGACAACCCGACCCACGTCCGGGTTAGGCCCCGCCCAGTCCGAGTACAGATACAGATACTTCATATGGTTAACAGATACAGATAATGCTGTACTCGCTCATCCCTACTCTTTAGCCAAACTCCAGGCTTTTTTCCAGAAAAAAGTGTTAATTTGTAATTTTTTGGAGGTTGGAGGACAACACAAGGGTTAATAAAGCTCAGCAGGTATCAACCAGGTAAATATTCAATCTTAAAATAATTACCCGTGCAGCCCTGATTATTAGGACCTCACCTGTGTTTGTGTTTTTTCTGTTGCTGCTGCTGCTGTCGGCCTTCTTGGTTTTGGCGGCGGGTTTGGCTGGAGTCAATTTCTTCTTTTTGGGCTGTAGAACAAAACATCAGCTCAACAACAACAACAACAACACCAACAACACCACCACCACCACAATCTGACATTGTGAACTCTGAGGGCTGAATGTCCCAAAGCCTTAAAGAAAAGGCCAGAAGAAAACTGCAAAAAAACAAGAAGAAAACTGCAAAAAACAAGAAGAAAACTGCAAAAAACAACTAAAAAAACGGCAAGAAACTCAGTGTAAATACTAATAATAATGCCCCAAACACTCTGGAATATACTAAAAAATATATTAACAAATACTATTAACTATTAGGGGTTTCTTCTTTTTGGGCTGAAGGTCAATCAACAACAACAACAACAACAACAACAACATCATCACAATCTGACATTGTGACATCTGAGAGCTGAATGTCCCAATGCCTTAAAGAAAAGGCCAGAAGAAAACTGCAAAAAAACAAGAAGAACACTGCAAAAAACAAGAAGAACACTGCAAAAAACAAGAAGACCACTGCAAAAAACGGCAAGAAACTCAGTGTAAATACTAATAATAATGCCCCAAACCCTCTGGAATATGCTAAAAATATATTAAGAAATACTATTAACTATTATGGGTGTAAATCACAATACATGATTATATAGATTCTTTGACAAAAACGATACAATATCACCTAAAAATCTAATAATTTAGATTATATACAAGCAGGTCACACTTCTCGTCTCTGAGCTGCTTTCCCTTCAACTCTTTACCACTGGGAGCATTTAAAAACAATTTTAAAATCATTTAAAAAACATTTTAAAATAATTTTAAAACCATTTTAAAATCATTTAAAAACCATTTAAAACCCATTTTAAAAAACATTTTAAAATCATTTAAAACCCATTTTAAAAAACATTTTAAAACCATTTTAAAAACCATTTTAAAATCATTTAAAAACCATTTTAAAACCCATTTTAAAATCATTTAAAAACCATTTTAAAACCCATTTTAAAAAACATTTTAAAACCATTTTAAAATCATTTAAAAACCATTTAAAAACCATTTTAAAAACCATTTTAAAATCATTTAAAAACCATTTTAAAACCCATTTTAAAAAACATTTTAAAACCATTTTAAAACCCATTTTAAAATCATTTAAAAACCATTTTAAACTCATTTAAAACCCATTTTAAAACCCATTTTAAAACCCATTTTAAAAACCATTTTAAAACCATTTTAAAATCATTTAAAAACCATTTTAAAATCATTTTAAAATCATTTAAAAACCATTTAAAAACCATTTTAAAAATCATTTAAAAACCATTTAAAAACCATTTTAAAAATCATTTAAAACCATTTTAAAACCCATTTTAAAAAACATTTTAAAAACCATTTAAAAAACATTTTAAAAACATGTTTAAGGTTTCCGACTTGAGCTCTACCTTCTCCTCGGCTTCGCTGTCGGCGTCCGACTCCGACGCGTCTGAATCTTCCTTCTTCGCTCTCTTTTTAGGAGGAGCCGTCTTCTTCGCCGGCGGCCGCGGCCTCTTTGCCGGCGCCGACTTCTTGGAAGCGGACTTCCCTCGGCTGGACTTTGATTTGGGAGACTGGAACAAAGATGGTTGTGGATTAAAAACTGAAATGCCGACAGAGTGAAAATAAGAAGGCAACCAGATAATTAGCATCTCTTATTAGGAATCACAAAGAAACTAGCTCAAAGCAGGGCTGTAGGACTCGAGTCCGGTCTTGGACTCAAGACCCTTTTTCTATGGTCTCAGACTTGTCTCGGGCTCGCTAGTATTTGGACTCGGACTTGTCTCGGTCTGGGCCACTGGTCTGGCCCAATATGGCTTTAGGTCTGGACCGAGTCCAGGTGTCTTTATTATGTTGATAATAATATTGGAGGGAAAGGGAAACCCAAAATGATTGTCTTGATACTGTCATGCATAAGACCTTTATTCTGTCCTGGACTCGGTCTTGACTCGGACTCGAACCTTTTTGGACTCGGTCTTGACTTGGACTCCACAAGTCCAACTAAGGTGGTCTTGACTACCGCCCTGCAGTGTAGTAACCTGAGTCGGAGTCATTTCCTACAATTCACAGTGCGTCATGTTTAATTAGAGAGTTGGATGCCACAATTGGACTCGGTCTTGACTTGGACTCGATTAGTCCTGGTCTTGGACTTGTCTTGGACTCAACTAAGGTGGTCTTGACTACAGCCATGATTAAAGTGATCAACAAGCTTGGGACAGAATCATTTTAATAATTTGCTAATGAATAATCAAGCAGTCTGCATACAGTGTTCGTTCCGGGTCTTTTCATATTTAACACATGGGGGGATATCAATGTCTTCTCAATGTCTTCAGTGAGAACATGCGTTTTATTTTGGATTATAGGATTATGTCATAGTCCGTCTAATCCCTCGGAGGTCAGTCATCAACAAGCAAAGAGTTTTAGAAACTGATATAAAAAAGGGAATGGCAACGTAAATAAAGCGCTTTTTGAGAAGAAGAATCTGAACTCTGGGCGACTCCAGCGTCTCCCTACGGCGAACCACCATAGATGAAGAATGGGCGCCTGGGTGGCCTACCGGCACATAGAGGCCCAGTCCTCGACGCGGAGGCCGCAGGTTCGGATCCAACCGGCTGCACTGTCCTGTCATTCCCCCTCTCTCTGCGTTATGTGTAAGCTGTCACAATAAAAAGGCGTAAATGCCCAAAAAACACCCAATAATTTCAAAATAATTCAACCTTGGAAGTATAATAATAAACTAGATACAGCGTTCGAGGCTGAGCCCGGTTCCTTCCTATGAGTTTCAAAATAGGGGTGGGGGGGTATATAATATATTATATTTATTATATATTGACATTTTTAGCCAAATTCAAATGCCGTCCCCAAAAGGAAACTTTGTCAACATCTGTTTCATCTAAAAAGATTTTTTTTTTCTTATTTATTTCTCTGGTTGTTAAAATCACTTCAATGTTATTGCTGAAAAATGGGACAAACTGACCAACACATGTATAATATATAATAAAATATATTATATATTAAATTATTAACCCTTGTGTTGTCTTCCCGTTAACCATGAAGTTGTCCTTCCAGGTCAAAATGGATTTTTGCAATGTTTTTGTCGTTTTTTCTTATTTATTTGTCCCTTTTTTAAATGTTTTTGTCGTTTTGTCTGATTTATTTGTCACTTTTTTCAATGTTTTTGTCGTTTTGTCTGATTTATTTGTCACTTTTTTCAATGTTTTTGTTGTTTTTTTCTGATTTATTTGTCACTTTTTCCAATGTTTTTGTCGTTTTTTCTGATTTATTTGTCACTTTTTTCCAATGTTTTTGTTGTTTTTTCTGATTTATTTGTCACTTTTTCCAATGTTTTTGTCGTTTTTTTCTGATTTATTTGTCACTTTTGCAATGTTTTTGTCATTTTGTCTGATTTATTTGTCACTTTTTCCAATGTTTTTGTAAATTTTCTGATTTTTCAATGTTTTTGTCGTTTTTTTTCTGATTTATTTGTCACTTTTTTCAATGTTTTTGTCGTTTTGTCTGATTTATTTGTCACTTTTTTCAATGTTTTTGTTGTTTTTTCTGATTTATTTGTCACTTTTTCCAATGTTTTTGTCGTTTTTTTCTGATTTATTTGTCACTTTTGCAATGTTTTTGTCATTTTGTCTGATTTATTTGTCACTTTTTCCAATGTTTTTGTAAATTTTCTGATTTTTCAATGTTTTTGTCGTTTTTTTTCTGATTTATTTGTCACTTTTTTCAATGTTTTTGTCGTTTTGTCTGATTTATTTGTCACTTTTTTCAATGTTTTTGTTGTTTTTTCTGATTTATTTGTCACTTTTTCCAATGTTTTTGTCGTTTTTTTCTGATTTATTTGTCACTTTTTCCAATGTTTTTGTCGTTTTTTCTGATTTATTTGTCCCTTTTGCAATGTTTTTGTCGTTTTGTCTGATTTATTTGTCACTTTTTTCAATGTTTTTGTCGTTTTTTCTGATTTATTTGTCACTTTTTCCAATGTTTTTGTTGTTTTTTCTGATTTATTTGTCACTTTTTCCAATGTTTTTGTCGTTTTTTTCTGATTTATTTGTCACTTTTGCAATGTTTTTGTCATTTTGTCTGATTTATTTGTCACTTTTTCCAATGTTTGTCGTTTTTTTCTGATTTATTTGTCACTTTTTTAAATGTTTTTGTCGTTTTGTCTGATTTATTTGTCACTTTTTTCAATGTTTTCGTCGTTTTTTCTGATTTATTTGTCACTTTTTTCAATGTTTTCGTCGTTTTTTCTGATTTATTTGTCACTTTTTTCAATGTTTTTGTTGTTTTTCTGATTTATTTGTCACTTTTTTCAATGTTTTTGTCGTTTTTTCTGATTTATTTGTCACTTTTTCCAATGTTTTTGTTGTTTTTTTCTGATTTATTTGTCACTTTTTCCAATGTTTTTGTTGTTTTTTCTGATTTTTCAATGTTTTTGTCGTTTTTTCTGATTTATTTGTCACTTTTCCAATGTTTTTGTCGTTTTTTTTCTGATTTATTTGTCACTTTTTTCAATGTTTTTGTTGTTTTGTCTGATGTATTTATCCCTTTTTCCAACTTTTGGCCCTTTTTTGAAAACCCGAGCAGGTTTTATTATTCTTATTCTTGGAATTAATGGTCAACAAACCTCATTTATATCAAATTATACATACGTTTTTAGTCAAAAAAAGCAGAAATTATGAATTATTTTGACTAATAGTTAAGATCAGAGGATGTTGAGACGGGTAGACGAGTCAAAGTTTAGTCCAAATACTGTTTTGAAAAATAATTCAAATTCTATAAGATTAAATAAAACACCCCAAAAAATTCAATGAAAGTAATCATTAAAATTACCCGAAGAACGTTGTATGGAATCAAAAAAATCTTTTTTAGATGAAACAGATGTTGAGAAGTTTCCTTTTGGGGACGTCATTTGAAATTGGAGAAAAATTAGAAGTTGGAAAAAAGGTTATAAATTACAATATATATCGCAGAATATTGCAATATCTTTAAAAATCGCAATAATATCGTATCATGGCGTAAGTATCGTGATGATATCGTATCGGGAGACGTCTGGTGACCCCCCCCCCCATTTGAAAACCTCACAAACCCCTCTACTATAATAATAAACTATAATAGCACTTCTTATTTTATTCACTGATCAAACAAATTTGGTCAAAATTCTTTAAAAATCACAATTGAAATGTGTCCAAAACACCAAGATCTGTCAGTTTTCTCTCACATAAAACAAAGAAACTTAAAGAATATTTCGGTGTATTTCTTGACAAATTACTTAAATAATGAACCAATTACTTCATTAAATCAAAGATCCGGGTGGATTATTTGGAGGTTTACCAGAAAAACGAGTTTCTAATTTTGCGTTCAACCTAGAAAACCTCACCTCATCATCATCATCATCGTCGTCTTCCTCCTCTTCTTCCTCCTCTTCCTCCTCCTCAGACTCCTCCTCTGACTTGTCGGAGTGCTCCTCCTCATTGTCGGATGGTTTGTCCTCGGCGTCCGACCCCTCGGCCTCGGCCGAAGCCGCCGCCTTCTCGTCTTCCTCGTCGTCTTCCTCGTCGCTGCTGGAGTCCATGACGATGGCTTTGGACTTGCTCCCGGTTTTGGACTTCTTGGGACTGGACGACGAGCTCCTGGGTTTGGGTTTGCTCTTCTTCTTGGCGCTGGACTTTGAGTCGTCGCCGGACAGCTTCTTCTTCGATTTCCTCTTCTTCTTCACGGGCAGACGCTGCCAAAAGCACAAACAGCGGGAATGAAGAACTTCCCTTAAAAATTGAACAATCAACAATTTTGTTGACGCTTTTTTTTCAATGTTTGTCACTTTTTTTGACGTTTTCAACACTACGTAACACTAACTTATTAACTTTAGTTTTACAGTTATTTTTGGAATTTATGGTCAATAAACCTCATTTATAGGAAATTATATGTTTGAGTTAGAAAAGCAGAAATGAGGAATTATTGAGACTAAAATTAAAGGAAGGCACACACTCACACACACACACACACCCGCACACACACATATGCGCACACACACACACATATGCACACACACACACACATATGCACACACGCACACACATATGCACACACACATATGCACATACACATATGCACACACTCACACACACATATGCACACACACACAAACACATGCACACACACACACACACATATGCACACACACACACATATGCACACACACATATGCACACACTCACACACATATGCACGCACGTACACGCACGCACACACACACACACATATGCACACACACGCACGCACGCACACACACACATATGCACACACACACACGCACGCACACACACACATATGCACACACACACACACGTGCACACACACACACACACACACACACGCACACACGCACGCGCGCACACACACACACACCTTCCCGCTGTTTTTAGGTTCAATGAGGAACGTCAGGATCCGGTCGACCAGATCCGACTGGGTTCCTTTCTTCTCCAGATCCAAAACACCACAGACAACCTTCAGTTTGGTGTTGGTAAAGTTCGAATTCCTGCAATAAAAAAAAAGAAAAAATACAAATCGGTGCTTATTGTGATCAGTTGGTCCAAACAAAGTCAAAGCAAAGACGCGAAGCCACAAGAGTCGAAACATTTGACCTCGAGCGAGAAATGTGTCACGAAAAGCCAATCAGTGATTCAAAAGGAGTTCTCTTTGGGAACTCGGAGTTCAGTGTCTTGCCCAAGGACACTTCGACATGGGACTGCAGGGCCAGGGATTGAACCACCAACCTTCTGATTGGCAGGCGACTGCTCTACCACTGAGCCACAGCCGCCCCACTACCGGGTAATCTCACTGTTGTGCTTATGGAGCTTCTCCAATGCTAGCGGCGCGCTGATCGAGCCAAACTCCATCCAGAAAACAAGCATTTTAAAAGTTGTTTGCTTGTCCTCTTGCGGACAAACCCGACAAAGTATCAATTCAGACTTTTTTACAAATCTGCATCACGATGTTGTTATTTCGGCATACCTTTTGTCCGTTTATTGCATTTAAAAATTGGCACAATGTGTACTTCAAGTCTCAGACATCAGACATAATGTCTCCCTGGAGAAGGCAGTAAAACATCACCAGACGCCATCACGATACTTACGCCTCAATATTATTGTGATTTTAAACGTATTGCAATATCCTGCGATATATATTGTAACTTATTACCTTTTTTCCAACTTCTAATTTTTTTCCGATATTTTCTAATGATGTCCCCAAAAGGAAACTTATCAACATTTGTTTCATCTAAAAAGAAACATTTCTCTGTTTGTTCATCTCACTTCAATGTTATTAATGGGACAAACTGACCAACACATATATAATATATAATAACAGATCCATACTTGGCGTCTGTGTACCGATACAGTGTTGCCACTGAAAATATTGCAATACTACGCTGTATTGATGTAGGTATCTAATCCTTGATGCCTACAATTTGAGACAAAAATGAAATTGCGCTCGAACCACGCAGGACCTCATAGTGCATCTTTAACACATTGAACATTTTAAATTAAATTAAAAAAATAAATTAAATTAAAAAATTAAAAGCTTAATAATCTGTTGACATTTCCGAATGCTTAATAAAAGATTTCCACACAAACAAACGTATCCGTGTCATTAGTATGAGGAAAAAAAGGAGATTTTGAGATAAATATCTTAATTCCTGTTGGCTCGACGCGGCCCGATCACCACAAATAAACACAAATAATCCAAAATATGATCCTCAAACTCATGCAAATGGCACCACACATATATTTAATTTCCCCTTGGTTTAACCCTCGTGTTGTCGTCCCGTTGACCTGCAACTTTGTGTTTTTCTGGGTTGAAATTTCAACATTTTGTTCTTTTTCTACACTTTTCTCAACGTTTGTGTCAAATTTATTCCTATTTTTTGTCACTTTGACTTTTTTATTATTATTATGTTTTAGTGAATTTTTGTTAACAATTTCTTTGTCCCCTTTTTCTAGTGTTTTTTTTTTTGGGCCACTTTTCCCGATTTTTTTGGTCACTTTTTCAAGCGTTTGAAAATAAGAATGTTTTTGTAGCTTTTTGGTAGCTTTTTCAGCTTTTTCAATGTTTTTGTAGCTTTTTTGGTCACTTTTTCAGCTTTTTCAATGTTTTTGTTGCTTTTTTGGTCACTTTTTCAGCTTTTTCAATGTTTTTGTAGCTTTTTTTGTCACTTTTTCAGCTTTTTTTGTCACTTTTTCAGCTTTTTCAATGTTTTTGTTGCTTTTTTTTGTCACTTTTTCAATGTTTTTGTCACTTTTCAGCTTTTTCAATGTTTTTGTTGTCACTTTTTCAGCTTTTTCAATGTTTTTGTTGCTTTTTTTTGTAGTGTTTTTCAACATTTGTCACTTTTTTTTTCAACATTCTGATATAGAAAGTTTTTGTAAACCGGTCAAATTTGACCCGAGGACAACAGGAGGGTTAAAAACGCCATCAGAGCCGGTTTTCCAGTCCCAATCAGACGCCTATCTTTTCTTTTCCATCTTTCAATCCTCTGATCCTCCTCCCTGCTCAGAGACTTACTTGAGGAGTTTTTCCCGTTTCTTGGTGTACTGCTCGCTGTCGGCATCAAAAGGAAAGCCGTTGAACAGACGCAAGTTCTTCTTTAACAGGGACATCTGATGAAAGAACAAACAATACACATTCATTTCACACTAGTATATTTGGACTTAAGCAAAAGTAAGAACTCCAACTCCAAGGAATATATATATATATATAAAAGATCATTAGAGGAAGTTGCATCGACGTAGAAAAGTCTGAAATCCTCGAGGAGTTCGTACCTTTCCCTGTCTGTCGAACAGGATGGCGTGAAGAGGTTTCAGGTCGGCTGCCTTTATCTTGTTGATCTTGAAGCCGATGCGTGGGATGTCTCCCAATTTATCACCGCTACCTGAAATAAACAAGGGGACGGTTCTCAGACACGTGTCGGCTGTGGTCCCCTTTTATATAGACCTTAGTGGTCCCTAATACTGTATCTGAAGTCTCTTTTATATAGACCTTAGTGGTCCCCTAATACTGTATCTGAAGTCTCTTTTATATAGACCTTAGTGGTCCCTAATACTGTATCTGAAGTCTCTTTTATATAGACCTTAGTGGTCCCTAATACTGTATCTGAAGTCTCTTTTATATAGACCTTAGTGGTCCCCTAATACTGTATCTGAAGTCTCTTTATATAGACCTTAGTGGTCCCTAATACTGTATCTGAAGTCTCTTTATATAGACCTTAGTGGTCCTCTAATACTGTATCTGAAGTCTCTTTTATATAGACCTTAGTGGTCCCTAATACTGTATCTGAAGTCTCTTTTATATAGACCTTAGTGGTCCCTAATACTGTATCTGAAGTCTCTTTATATAGACCTTAGTGGTCCTCTAATACTGTATCTGAAGTCTCTTTTATATAGACCTTAGTGGTCCCCTAATACTGTATCTGAAGTCTCTTTATATAGACCTTAGTGGTCCCTAATACTGTATCTGAAGTCTCTTTATATAGACCTTAGTGGTCCCCTAATACTGTATCTGAAGTCTCTTTATATAGACCTTAGTGGTCCCCTAATACTGTATCTGAAGTCTCTTTTATATAGACCTTAGTGGTCCCTAATACTGTATCTGAAGTCTCTTTATATAGACCTTAGTGGTCCCTAATACTGTATCTGAAGTCTCTTTATATAGACCTTAGTGGTCCCCTAATACTGTATCTGGAGTCTCTTTATATAGACCTTAGTGGTCCCTAATACTGTATCTGGAGTCTCTTTATATAGACCTTAGTGGTCCCTAATACTGTATCTGAAGTCTCTTTATATAGACCTTAGTGGTCCCCTAATACTGTATCTGGAGTCTCTTTATATAGACCTTAGTGGTCCCTAATACTGTATCTGGAGTCTCTTTATATAGACCTTAGTGGTCCCTAATACTGTATCTGGAGTCTCTTTATATAGACCTTAGTGGTTAGATACATACCATCTCCAGTCTTGAGCTTCTCCTTTTGCTTCGGTGCTTGTAAATCGAGCCTCTCGACGGTCTTCTTCGCTCGCTTGCCTTCGATGATTTCACCTGCAACGGCAACAGCGACTGGGTGAGAATCACAGTGAAAAACACATGAGCATTACCGGCTTATTTCACCTCGGTTCTCATCATCTCCTTTGAGCTTTCAGTTTTCAGCTGCCTTTAAACACATGCCGTGGTCAGGCCCTACTTAAGACGCCTCATCTTGACCCCACAGCGTTGGCCAAGTCTAGACCGGTCTCTCTTCTGCCTTTTCTTTCAAAGGTTTTGGAAAAAGTTGTTTTTATACAGTTATAGTCCTATATACAGTTAATTAATTAACCCTTTTTGCAACTCTGAGAACACTGTGTTTGAAAATGTCCCACCTGGTTTCAGATCACGTCACAGCACTGACCCGTTGTCAGTTAATTTATTTACTTTTTTGTGACAAAAAAATAAATAAACTGACTGATAACGGGTCACATTTGACCCAAGGACAACATGAGGGTTAAGGCTACATCTACATTACTACATGTTGGTTTAAAAAACTAACATATTAACATTTACGCCTCGTGGTCACACTGCTCCGGCGTTTGAGTCCCTTGAACTTAAAAAAAAAAAAAAGCTAACAAATGGAATAAACGCTAAAAAAGTCGCCATTAAAAATATTTTTTAAAAAAGCATCCACATTGAGAAAGTGACAAAAATGTTGTGAAAAGAGATAATAATGTTGAAAAAAGTCACCAAAATGGGTTTATTTATTTATTTATTTTATATATATTTTTCAATTTATTTATATTTTGTCACAAAAAATGGGCCGTCGACATGAGCGCTGGAAATGTCACCATTAAAAATAAAAAACGTTGGAAAAAACATCAAAAAAGCGCATTGAAACAATTTAATTGGGGACAAAAATGTGGTGAAAATTGATAATAATGAGAAAGCTAGCTAAGTTTAGAGTGGACAGATCCCTGATGACATTGTTTTACAAATCTTTTATTGAGTCTGTCTTTACTTTTTCATGTATGTGCTCGTATGCTTCTCTGAGTTTAAAATGGAAAAACACATTAGCAATGGTGATTAAAGTTAGCAGCAAAATCATTGGGATTCAGCAGATGACAACAACTGCTCTGTACAACTAAACATGTGCTTAAAAAGGACAGAATCCATCATGTCGGATAGACTCTGCCTCCGAAATCCCGTAGCATTTAGACTCATAATACTCCAATTGAATTCTCATGTTTTCTTTGAATGTTGGTAGGGGTAGGTTTAAATCCCTCACAAAAATTCCTAAAGATATCTCCTAAAAGTAAGTCCTTCAGTGTTGAAGACAGCTGAACATGTTATGACTCTGCATTTCACTACTGTAAGCAAATGGTAACAAAACACAGGCGCCTCCAGAGATAGGCAAAGGGCAGCTTGCCCAAACCTAAGGTTGGAGTCTGAACCAATCTATAGACGAGCTAAATCTCTGACTTTTAGGATTGAAACGACAACTACAGTCATTTTGTGACGCATTAGACAGATGTATAGGGACAGCTCTGGCTCCCAAAAGTCTGAAGAAGAAGATGAAGTGTGTTTAAGATTAGATTGATTTCCGAACATGGTCTGGTTTCTGCTGGGGGGCAAAGGGGATATAAGGAACTGTCATATGTTACGCGAGGCACAGAACTGTTGTCACTTTGTAACTCTGATTCATTGTGAATGCTGTTCTTGTCATTTTTGATTGTTCTCTCTCTCGAGAAAATAATTAAACCCTTCCACCGAATACCTAAACTTTTAATCCAGTTTGCAGCCTGTCTTTATTTTGTTAAAACAAGGTCTCTTCTTCATCCAAATTCCTCCCTCGCTGTACAGAAACTTCCATAACAGGTCTCATCCCCTGAATGCAGGATTTAAGTTGCTGCCCTCTGGTTCCCGCTTCAGTCGGCCACCAACCAAAACAAATAGATAGAAACTCTCCTCCGTCCCCTCTGCTATCTCTCTGCTTAACTCTAAAGAATAGGCATTTGGTCTGATCCTGTATTTTTAATCAATGTTGTCGTCTCTGTCGTCATGTGCTGGATGTCAACTTCTTTGCTACTGCAGCAAAATTAATCGCCCCTCGGGGACAAATAAAGGTCTCAAACTCCGTTTGTGCCGGATGCTTCGCGCCGACACATGACATCTACCGCCGGTTACTGCGTTGCAACTCTGAACCTCCTGCCGGCCGCTGCGTGGCAGCATTTTGTATTCGTCAGTCTTTTCATGACGCGTGCAGCAGAGAACGCACCGTCATTGGTTCAAATACACATGAGGGCGGGTCTTGTTGGCTATTTAAAGCCATGTGACCACCAAAATGTACTGTGGTAGGCTGAAAATCATGTCAATCAACCAGACATACATGTGCGTTTGTTTATGAATTTTTGAGAGACGAGCGAGAAAATGTCTCCGACAGAGGAGGATGTGGACAGCGAGGGCAGGGACATTGAGGTGGAAGATAGTGAGGAGTTTTGGAGGGAGGATGTGGATGATGATGATGATGATGATGATGATGATGATGATGAAGTGCTGGATGATCCTTTGTGCCACGCAGCAGCCGGCAGGAGGTTCAGAGTTGCAACGCAGTAACCGGCGGTAGATGTAATGTGTCGTCGCGAAGCATCCGGCACAAACGGGTTAATGTTGAAAAAAGTGACCAAAACGAGGTTTTTCCTGGTTGATGGGAAGACAACACGAGGGTCCTGAGTGGTATTACAGGTCTCACCACCACAGATGGATGTCAATAGGTGCCAGGTGCTGTTTTAGCTGCTCATTCTAGATGACTGGGGGAGCAAGAGATTCCCTTTACCAGATATTTTGGAGCTGCTTTTCTTCGGACTGGACAGGTCTTCCTGCGACGTCTCCTGCGGGTCCTCCACTTCTTCCTCGGACATGGCAGAACTGTCCCTCGCTTCCTCCGCCACCGCACTCATATCACTCCGCCTCAGTCCGTCTGGTTGACCCTGACAGGAGAAAGATGGACCATGTGTTTATGTCGCTGTAACAACCCCATCTCCCCCCCGTGTGATGGTCACACACACACACACACACGATCGGGAACACACACGATCAGGAACACACACACACACGATCGAGAACACACACACGATCAAGAACACACACACACACACTCGAGACACACACACACACACACACACACACACTCGAGAACACACACACACACACAATCAAGAACGAACACACACACACACACGATCGGGAACACACACACAATCAGGAACACACACACACACACAATCAGGAACAAATAAAAACACACACACACACACACACACACACACACACACACACAGACACACACTTCTACAGCTTAAGTGTTTATGGAGCCTTGTAGCCAGAGAGGAATTTTAATTGACATGTAGGGCTGCAACTAACAATTGTTTTCATAGTCGATTAATCTGATTATTTTCTCAATTAATCGATTAGTTGTTTTAATCTATCAGAAAATAGTGAAAAATGTGGATCAGTGTTTCCCAAAAAGCCCAAGAGGACGTCCTCAGGTGTCTCGTTTTGTCCACAACTGAAAGATATTCACTTTACTGTCCCAGAGGAGAGAAGAAACTAGAACATATTCACATTTAACAAAGCTGGAATCAAAGAAATTTTATTTTTGTCTTAAAAAAATCACTCAAATCGACTAATCGATTATCAAGATAGTTGGCGATTGATTTAAAAGTTGACAACTAACCGATTAATCGTTGCAGCTCTACTGACATGCAAGAACTTGTCACAATGCTGCTGGATCTAAAATGATCTTACCCTGTGGTATTGGTTAAATATGCATCTTGTGTGACGTGTGAGGGTATTATTTATGTACAAATTCAATTAAAAAACTAGTCAGTGTAAGAAAAACTTGAATTATGCAACAGCAAAAAAGATAACTAGCAACAGAAAAGTCATTAAAATTGTACTAGAAACGAGAAAAACAATGAAATACAATACAATAAAATGCTATACAGTAATGCACACAGTACCGTTACAGTGTGTGTAAATACAGCAGCGTTAAGCAACGACATCATAAAACGTTATGAAATGTCCTTTAGTTAAATAGTCTGGTGTATTAGACATATGCCGTACAGTACCTTGGCTTCTAATGATTCAGTAAATATAAAAATGTAGAATTGTGAACTCGTTTTTTTTACCAGCTAGGAGCTTTTGTCCCTAAAAACGACAGATTTTTCAATGGAGTTTGGCAGCTAGACGCAGACGCAATGAGCTAGCGCTAGCTGAGGTTGAGCCGTGAATCCACGCACAATGAGCGCAGTATTCCCTTGAATTCAACCCCAAAAATTGCGTCAGTAAATGAAATAACGAGTCCCGGATCTTCCGGAGTTTGTTAGGAAACAATCGGCTTACTTTGTGTATTGCGCTGATGCGGGTTTGTGTCTCCATTTATTCAAAATAAACGCAAGTGCGATTTGGCGCCCTGTACAGCTAGTTAGCTAGCTAGCTCGCTAACAACTGACGTTAGCTACCGTAATGTTACGTTAAATAACGATGTTACAGCCTGACAAAGATGGGCGACAAAGTCCGCATACATGCCACCGTGTATCCAAACTCTCACTGAGTTCACGTTAGCCGAGAAGCCATTAAAAGTTTACCTTGTTGTGATGCCGTGGACTGCGCGTCTCGTCTCGTTTCTTGTTTTCAATTTCACGATGGCGGTTTCTCTGGGGGGGGCGGGGACTACTGTGGCAGTTACTCCACTGATTGGACAGAAAATGGATGACGTTGTCCTCCATCGTGTTATGATTGGTGGATGGGTGGCTCCAGCACTTTAACGTTGCATCACCGCCCCCTTTCTGTTGTTACAGTGGATAAAGCGGTATTACATGTTATGTGTTTATTACAGTAGTCATATATATAATACCTTATAATATAATATCACTTTTTCACTTTTCCACTATCATCATTACACACAGTCTACAATAATAGCTCACCTTATCATGGTCATTGCATTTCTGGGAGTGATTTTTAATTTTATTTTTATTTTTATTCTTAGGTATGTGTGTATATGTGTGATATATGTGTTT
>JAQOOF010000595.1:0-22500 GCA_029931835.1 Etheostoma nigrum | reverse complement strand
GGCCAGTAGGCCACGGCTGTTTACAACGTGTAGCCTTTTCAGCGGCCATAGCTGACAATGGTGAGTTATTTTAAGCCAAGAGAGGGGGCTGTAAATTGGGAAGAGAGGAGTGTGAGTTAGCAGTGTGAGTTAGCAGCGTGATTAGCGATTGTTGCGTATTTGTAAGCCAATAAAGTGTGTATTTGGAAGTGTGTGGAATTTTTTAGCGGTTCCTACTGTAATTCTGCAGTCCTGTGTTGCGGTCTGATTTCACTGTGATAGCAACTCTGCCCAGCTCCAAGTAGGGAGAGAGGGAGAGAGTCTGGTGTGTGTGTCTCTCCCGTGGTCTCTCCAAATGACACACACACGGTCGCTGAATAAAACTCCCACGGAACAATGTCGGCATTACTTAATCCTATGACCAGTGTTCATAACAGCTACCGTATGCATACGGATGTCCTACAACTTAGCTATTTGCAGCTTCCAAAATACAATGGCAAGTAGTTTTATAGAGGAGGCATTCACATTTTTCATTCGGCCCCACAAATTTGCTTAGCTATAGTTGCAAGCACATATAGAGCAACGTGTTTCAACTTTCGAAGTGTATGACAATTTTTCAGCTAAGTCAAACAGTTAAAAGATGCTTTGAACGTTTAAAACTTACAGTTTTCTTCCAACATTGCAATTGGGGGAGGGGCAGTGCATGGTCTGCACGTGAATTGCAGCATCTCCAACAACACAGAGCTGGCTGTGTGGACACTTGTCTGTAGATAATGCTACTCGATTACTACTTAACACATATTGACATTGTAACAGTTAAGCAGAACGGTGCACCACATGGCCAGTACAGCTCTCACTTTGTGTGTGTGTCTGTGTGTGTGTGTGTGTTCTCACCCAGTTCCCCGGCAGATTTGATGTCAATGTTATCATAGCCACTACCGATGCGTACAATGATGCGTAGAGCTTTAAACTTTTCTAGGTCTTCTCTCATCAGAGTAATGGTGTGGTACATCAGAGCGCCTACAGCTTCATTCAACACCTGCACACAGACAATTTTAGTTATTTAAATCACAGATATGTAGCAATATGTGCTTGTGTGTGTATATGAAACATCTAAGTTTGTGCAGCCTTACTTAACCTGTGTGTTTGCAGAATAACAGGATTGTGCTTTGAGTACACAACAGTACATATGGACAAAATATAAAGGTCAAGTCATAAGCACGTGTTTGTGTAGGTGTGAGCAGAAGTTGTGCGCAGCTTTGCGGAAATTACTTTGAGTGAGCAACCATTCAGCAACCAGTTCACAGTCACAGTGTTTCCATAAAGTCAGTATTCTTCAAATGAGTTTTTTTCTCCAGGAAATGCTGTTCATATCGTTCTCACATCCTGTTCTTTTAATATCCCTGCCAGCATGGAATGACTGCTTTTCCTGAATATTACCATGGAAACTAAATTTTTGTAACCACAGGAATTGAGAGTAGGTGTCTCTGCATCTAACAAAACTGCCTAATATCAACAGGAATCTTACTCACATGGGCTCCTCACTGGCTCCTAATCAGGATGAATTATGAAATATAATGACTCAAAAGCATATCATAAATTGATCATCTCACAGAATGGTAATATGTGATGTGTGTGGAAACCAGTTAAGTCATCTTTTAATTGGTTCTCAGTTAATCTTACAATCTTTTTCTAACGTTGCTAGCCCTCCTCCTCATGTGTGTAAGAGATGATAAAAATGACATGGGGTTCAATTACAATAAAGAAGCCCTTTTAATTACACAACGAGGTGGTTGTTTACTAGAGAGCCAGAGAGACAGAGAGAGAGATAGTGAACGAGGGTGAGCCATCTGTTTCTTCCACGCTGTGGCCTACTGAGCGCGCTCACAGAGAGAGTGTGCCTGGCAGACACCCAGAACGAGACGTAACCCTGCCAGACATACAAACCTACTTACAATCTATAGTGGCTGTGGCAAGCTCTAAGCCTGACCCACATTTTAAGTTTGTTCTCTTCTTTACTTTTCTTTTTCTTAGTTATGGTGTTTTTTATTTAGATTTTTTTTAAATAGGTTTTGAATACTTTATGTATTATAGGGGAAAGGGAAGATAGTCTTTTAATATCTGAAGAATAATGGGAAAGTTTATGTATACTACAATGGGGAACAACATGTTCAAATGCATGGCGAAAATATAGCTGGAAAAATGTATTCAGATTTTTTTTATAAAACCGTTACAACAAGGAACACAAATACCTAGAACAGCCTGCTGGAGGGCCTGTGGAACAAATGAGGCAAATCACTTTCATATCTTCTGGGATGGCCCAGTACTAACTGCATACTGGCGAGAAATACACTTAGACCTGGAAGCGACCTTCAAAGTAAACATCCCATGTAGGTTTGACACTTTATAGTTAGGAAATATTTCTTTTGACACATAGGATTACAGAGAAAAAAATTTGTTACTTATACTTCTGTTTGCAAGCACAAAAAACAATCTCAAGAAGGTGGTTAAAACAAGACTGTCCTACAATAGGAGAATGGTTAGATTTGGTTCATATATATAATGGAAATGTTGTCTTACTCCCTCAAAATCCAGACTGACCAATTTTCTAGGATATGCTCTAAATTGGCTGGGTATGTTGAAAATAAAGGCCTAAAATCAGATTTAATTTGAGGCATTTTTGTTTTCTTGTAATTGTCTATGCATATGTGTGTCCTTTTTTTCCTTTATTTTCATTCAGAGAAGTGTAGGGACACTCCCCCCTATGTTTTAACTGATCCTACTGTTAATATACAAAAATGTAAAAAAAGAAAAAAATGAAGCCGAGTGGTTGTAGTTTTTTTTGTCAACCTTGGATGTTATTTTTTTTTCTTTTACTATTAAGTTGTGATGAGCACTGCTGCTCATGTTAAAAACCCACTTCTACCATTGTTCATTTCATGCAAATTGATGTTGCTCTCCATTATGTAAAACATACTTACTCACCAGAGAATTTTTAGCAGCACCAAATGTTAAATAAAAAAAACATCTATCTATACTATCATCTGTCAATTTCAGCAAAGGTAAAAGCTTTATGGAACTGCTTGCTGAATCCCTTACCCCTTATATGATTGTTGCATTTATTAGAATACATCAAAATAACAATATTCCCGGGGAAGGTTATGATCTTACTTACAGTGCATACGTGTGTATATGATCTAATGAAGTGTGTTACCTTCTCGTGGATCTCCTGTGTAGACTGAGCGTCACAAAAGGCCACGGTTGCTACATCTTTTAGGATGGGCATCTCCACAGTGCAGTCTCGCCCGTCCAGCAGCGCCACCAGTGGGCGCGGATGCATGGGCCCATTCATAATGGGTGGCCTGATACCTACACAACAAAGAAAAAGAATGAAAAATGTGTAAAACAAAAGTGGCAATGAAGGAGATGGAAAATACAAATACAAGTTTTCATTGTCAGAGGCAGTGTAGTTATCGGCACATTTTTACACCTACACAACAGCAATCTCCCACAGAGTAATTAGAAGTCTTGTATTGGGGGAAAAAATGCCCACATTAATTTGCGGGCTCATATCTTCCAGCATTTCTTGTTGTCAGTTGTAAAATCTAAAACTGAAGATAATATGCTGTTTCTCCTGGGAACAGATGATGTCCTGCTTCATCTGCATCCCATAATGTTTTTGCTCCAGGCTGATACAGTTGCTACGGCAACCGTGTAACAGTAAGCATGGAGGATAACAAATCTCCAAGAACAACTCATCGTTTTTTACAGCTGTTTTTTTTTTTTTACTTTTTAAAGGTTTTATTGCTCCAGTTTACTTGTTACAAACTTTCTGATGAAGTTTGCTGACTCTTTGAAAGGCTGGTAGAAAATAGTACAGAGTAGTATAAAAAACATGCCCCTGAAAAGTGCCCTCAATCGTTCAGCATATCCCTGTAGAATTTAGATAAGGAACCAAAGAACACAATCATAGTGAGCATACCTTTGTATTTCATCCTGTTCAAAGTCAGACTTGACCAGAACACAACTGAGCATGCAGCCTGAAGCTCTAGATTATGTCTCAATTGTCTCTTAAGTAGCATATCCTGGTTAAAATTGAATGTTAAATTATGACAACATGCAACAAAAGCGTGATATTTCACAGCTCAAAAACCATCAAAATTTCACTGAAAATAATAAGTCGGTAGATATGGGTTAGGAGGTACAGCAGTTCAGGAGATGGTAAAATATGTATTGTGAGAGACAGCCAGTATTTTAAATCTGACTGAACTCTGTCGATAAAAGAGGAACCCGTTTTATTAAATCATCTCTTCATATTAAACCATTACCCTGAGAGTGCTGCCAGGCCTCAAAGGAGGATAAGTGGCATTTAACAAGGCAGATATGCCTGACAACCCCACTAGTGGGCTGTTGCTGAGGTATAGGGTGGTAAGCAGTGGTCCATGGGAGTTGCATTTATTAGTTATCCTACTATTTCCTCCCACTGCAATCTGCTTGGATCTTTTGGTTTATCTCTCCTTTCAGGTAACTGAAGGGTTAATAATTCCAGATCACTGACGGACAAAGACTGAGAACAAAGACCTCTGAAAGAAAGACAGATGTAGATTTAAGGGGAAATCTAAGGCTGTGTATGTAATTGGGTCTCCTTGATGTGTAAAGTTTTGACAACGCTCTAAAACACTGTAGATTAAATAAGTGCAGAGTTATGCCTGTTATTGCTGATGCTGACTGTACCCATCACTCATCCCTGACTTTTTTCTCCATCTGAGACATGCGGGCATTCCTTCAGTTTGAGACGGTTTTCCAGTTGCATGGGTGAACATCATGAGAAAGTAGCATTCTACATTGTTTTGGATGCCAAGGATCTCTGAAAATCAGACGGAAGCTTGGCAGCTCCAAACTCTTAAATTAGGTTTGAAAACCTGGGCAGGGTAACTGAGAACTCAACAGCTATCATTCTGTAGCCCCTGAGCCATATAAATTACAGGAAAAATCCCTTCCGGAATCATACCCTTTCTACCAGCATATATAATATAACATATCATACATCATATTTATTTCTGATTTACTGTGCTTTCTAGTTGTGTTTTTGTCATGAAGCTTTGTACTTTACCGGTTTTCTTGTATTTCATCTATAAAATGCAATATTATATAGTATATTTCTACCTTATTTACTGAGTTCACGTTTCCCTGAATGCCCTTCCACAATCTTCGGAAAAAAGAGGTGTTAACATGATGCATGATAAAAATGCACAGTGATTTTCTGGTTTATTAAATCCCTTTTGCAAAGGCAACATAACTTGTGGTTGAATGAAAGAGACATTTGAATCCGTCTCTTCTGCAATCAATCGATTTCTTCTGGTATGACTGTTAAGCATTGGTGCAAAATAGTTTAGCGAGACACCACTACTTTCTGATTTTGGAGGCCTGGCATCAATGTTTTAAATAGAAACATGTTTTACAGGTGATAAAATAATTGTTGTTGCATGGACATGATGTCACATCATCTACATTTAGCCAGTTACTAGTCACTGTTATTTTTAGGAAATTTTCCTTATATCTGCTCCGGTGGTGCAGCTCAGTGACCAGAAGGTGGGGACTGTGCTGTACTGGGCACCTCCCAGGACTGAATATAGATATATAAAGTATAACTTCTACATGAATAACATGAATAACAAGCAGGGAAGTAATGAAAAAATAGCATGCAATAAACTTCCCAGGGCAGATGCAGATGCATCATTGTTCTTTTTTTGTCAAAAGTAAAATCTAAAAAGATTTAATGGGTTGAACAGACTCTCAGTGGTTTTCTCTGTTTTTCGGTGAGTCAGTGTGCATGCATGGGGAAATAATGTATACGGTGCTTACTGGACATGCATGTATGGTTCATGCTCCAGTGCGTTCCAGTGTTCAGGGGTTTGGCTATAATAGAAATGTATTCAGAATCTGGTAAAAGGGTTTGTTATATATTTTATATTTGAAACGTATTTAGATTTGATGAACTTCTTTTGGTGAGAATACTTTAAAAATAACTCACTGCTTATTTACAATGATGAGCTATTTTTAAACCTGCATCCACATACTGCCTGCATGTATCAGGCAGCAGTAGAGCAGAGCGTGGGAGTGTACACAAAGAGCCATGTTACTGTAACCATAGAGTGTTGGTACATACATTTAAAGTCACAAATCTGATATTTGCACCTAAATTAGTAGTTGTAGGTGGGTGTGGTGGTTGCATATTGTTTTAGTTGCAGAAATTTACAGGTTTGACCACCGTTAGCAACTTAGAAATGTATTTATATACTTATTATAAGCACCTGTATTGTATCTTTGTTAAGGGTAACAGTGTGAGCTAAATGTCTAAAATCCTGGTTTTGCTTACAGCATTTTGTAGTACTGACAACTTGAACCTTAGTATATGAAGATAACAGGTCTCACTATGTGCTTCAACTGTTAAAAAAAATCTAAAGGATGATAAACACTATTAATTTAAAGCACTCTGATGCTGCAGAGAAGCAAAGACAACCCACGTCTTGGCACAATCAGTTGCTCAATTTCTGTATTGTCTTCTTAGCCTCATTGTCAGATTGCAGCATGAAACCTGATCTGATCAAGCAGCCCCCTCAGCACAGTAAGACCAATAAGGTGAAACTTAAATCCTGCTCACAATGCCTTATGTGAGCTGGCTAAACATTAGCTTTTCATAATAGGATTTGCCTGGAGGCCATTGCACTTACACGTCAATACAAAATCAATGGTGCATTGCTGAGAAATTGGAATTCAGCAAGAGCAAAAAGTACTTTCAAGCCTTCAACACAACCGTCATTGTAACTCAGATGCAATCATAAGTAGCACACTCGCCTGTAGGCGCGGCGCTCTACTGTATTTTGGCCTACAGACTTTTTTTAAAGCTTTCATTTAAGCAGCAACTAAAGGGAATAAAGCATGATATAATGATGTCATGTGTAATCAAGTAGGCATGATGTTCACTTGCACAAAATAAGGAAATCTGGTTAGTAGTTGTGAAGCAGAGTTTTTGGAAAGTAACAGAGATTCCAGACATTTCTCTGACTCACACTCGGTCAGAGTGAGGGAGGAAATAGCTTTCATTCCAGCACCACGCATGACCTTGGGAGGTCCAGCAACACTACTGACTGCTGAGTAGTACTATATGATAAAACACCATCCTTTCTATCTCTGTCTCCCCAACACACACACACACACACAAACACACACATACACAACATCACCACAACACTGTGAGTAATAATTCACGCTTTCTATTCCTAAATCAAACCAACTCAAATGGCCATTATGTCCCGGCCTTTTATTTAATGTATTTTCTGGCTTTCTTGCCACATTAAACACTCATTACATTATTCATTATAAGAAATAATTGCTTACATTTTACTTTTCTGAGTTCCTAAAATCTAAAATCCTGTATTTTGAGGCAATGTAGTAGTAGTTATTTGCAGCCACGGCAACATAAAAAATGGGAGAAAAAATGATTTGGTGAAAATTGATTTTGGAAGTAAATAATTATCTGCATGGTAACAATTCTGCTTTTGCAATATGTGATTAAGGACCTGGGACTCTAAATGACACCCACAGTATGCAAGCTACGTCCCTCAGGATATTTGTAATCAGACCAAAATTATGCTAAAGTTGTTTGACAGACATTTAGAGATGGAAAAAGCATCTGCCAATGACTGCTGGGACTGCTGCCTGTATCCAGCTGTCACTGACCAGCTCATGAGAACAGCTGGGGTTTTTTGTCCCAGAGGAACGAGACAATGTTTTCCCACTGTCAGTCAACAGAGACAATGTCAAAGACTTGCAATTCAGATGTGTTTTAAATATGCAGGTCACTGGGAAGTCTGCCGACCTTAATAGAGAGTGATCTGCCAAAACAAGCTGTGAGTCTGTGGTTTTGACCGACACTAAAGAACAACTGTGTGTGAAACCAACCACTCTTATGACAAGGGGTTTCATTTCCAGAACATCTGTGGATCTAGTTTGGTATAACAAACTATAAAAAAAACTGTTGAGCTGAAACAGTAAGTCAGTTAATCAATAATCAAAGTATTGTTTTCTCAAAGAACTAGCTTGAAATATTTTGTCAAGCAAAAATCTCCAAGATCCCTTAGTTCATAACACACAGGCCTTTGAAACATGATGATCAAAGTTTCTGGAATTAAATCTCTTTTTGGGTCCCTTTTTGAGTCAACTGAAAGTGAACCTCTACAACAAGACACATTCACATTTCAGATACAGTGTTTGTATACTCAGTAAAAAAAGAAACGTCCTGTCACTTTCAACTCCTTTTATATTTTTAGTAAACTTAACATGTGTAAATATTTGCATGAACAATAAAAGATTGAACAACTCAGACATCAACTGGGGGGAGGGGGGGGGGGTCATAATCAAAAGTAGCCCTCAGTAGCATTCAGTACTGCTGTACGTCTCCTCCTCATGTACTGCACCAGACTGGCCAGTTCTTGCGGTTGTTTTTGCCATCCTGTACCTGTCCTGCAGGTGTGATATTTGGATGTACCGAACCAAATATCACATATGTAAATATGTAGCGCTGTCTTAGGCGTCTCACAGTAGGGACATTGCATTGTATTGTCCTGACCACATCTGCTTGTCTCATGCCTCCTTGCAGCATGGCTAAGGCCCGTTCACACAGATTAGCAGGGACCATGGGCGTCTTTCTTTTGGTGTTTTTCAGAGTCAGTAGAAATGTCTCTTTACTTACCTAATATTGGTATAACTGTGACCTTAATTGCCTACCGCCCTTAAGCTGTTATTGTCTTTTTGACAGGTGCATGTTCATCAATTGTTTATGGTTTATTGAACAAGCATGGCAAACATTGTTTAAACACTTTATAATGAAGATCTCGAAAGTTATTATGATTTTTACAAAAGTATCTTTAAAATACAGTCTCCTAAAAAAAAGGGTGTTTCTTTTTTTGTTACATATACCCCTGTATTTTTGCTGTGCAGAAAGAGGAGAGAGGAGAGTGTGATCAGTTAGCTGCCTGCAACTGTAGCAACCCGCCACTGAGCCACAGCATGGCTGATTTATAATCTCACTGGCTCTTCTGCCATGTAGCAACATAGCGTGGAGAAAAAGCCCGTTTCCTCATCTGCCACCCACTCAGTGTTGATCTCGCCATCCCTTCTTCTCTTTTGTCCAACAGATTCATTTTCAGATCTCCATCTCTCATTTCAGTCTTGTTTACCCACGGCTTTCTTTATCTCCCTTGCCATTTCCCTTCTTTTCTCCTGTCCCGTCCATTTCGCTAGCGATAGGAAAAGCCACCTTTTTATATCATCACTGTATTTATATGCTTGAAAACGCCTGAATGCCCGGGCATTCAGGTGGTATGATGTTTCTGCTGTCATTTTTCTTTTTTCTTTTTTCTTTTTTGTCTCTCTCCACCCACACTTCAACACACACACACACACACGCACACGCACAAAATACAAGGTCCTAATTTGCAGGTACTGTATCAGCAAGCCAGTTCAAGGTTTGTCAGCTTTTTGTTCCCAGCACTAAAGACACAAGCAGCAAAACAGACAAGGAGATAAATAACTCCGGGTATACCAGCAACCATTTTTGGCAGCAGCTTAGTTGTGTTGACCAACTCGGAGTCAAAGTTTGAATATGCAAATTTTAGTTCCAGGTGTACTGTTAATTCACCTCTTTGCATATTTACTGATCTCCCAGTTTTAAAGCAGTTCTATTTGCATTTTTTATTAGAAAGAAAGTAAATAGAGACCAGCTATGCTTATAAAAAACACTGTTCAGATGTATACCTATGTAATTACATAGGTATAGATCATAAAAGCTATACAGTTAGCAGCCCCCCACACACCTACGAACTGAATCAGATACCATGAGAGTTGCAAACAACATTGCAGGCTGGATATGCAGCCTTTTCATGTGGTGAAAGAATATAATTTCCGTTAAAAATACTAACCAATTTTTTCATTACATTTTGTAGTGATATACTGTATATTTTTTCAACCTCTAAGCTTCTGATGGTGATGCAAACTTAGCAACATAAAAAGAGGAAAATAGCACTGCATATCAAGTGTGAGGGGTGTCACCAGTAGGCACCGCTAATTTGTGAGATATGATGAACCAAAAAGGTTAAAAAAGCACAGTATTAAACAATACTCGGCCTACGTGAACTACTACATTTAAATACAGGCTTTGACTGGATTATTATTGAATAGCCTTCTGCCTGTTATTTTGGATTAACTGTTAATATGTTGAAGAAAGTCACAATCATTTTGAAGGCTCAATTGGATTATTTGATAGGCCATGAGGCATCTATTGTATTATCAATTAAGGGGTCCCAAACTAGCGTCCAAGTACCCACAGGCGGTCTTTAAGTGGGTTCCCAATCAAAATGAAATGCCTTTAATTTTACATACTTGTTCCATTTATTAGTCAGTATGACTGTTTAGTACTGTGAATATGAATAACTTATAGTTGAGAGGATTGGGATGTCTAGATTAGATTTATTTTATACTCTACTCACTTATCTATAAGTGATCACAGCAGCTCCACAGTCAGTCAGCAGTAGCAGATGTACATACTGTACACATTTAGTCTACCACATTTATATTTTTTTCAGATCTTTGAGGAAAAACAAAGTGCTGATTTTAAACAATGAGACTCACGTCACTGTTTAAAATGATAGAATTAATAAAATATTACAGTAAAAAACATTTTAGTGCAGACAAATGGATATAAATTTATGTTTGATGTCATCAATAGCAAAAATGTGCCAGCTTGCAGGCTGCTGTCTCCAAAGTGCCTGCTACATGAATAACAGCTGAGCAAGTTATCTCTAAATTGACTCCACCGATCTTTGCTGACATATAAATGAATAACAACATCAATGTGTGCTTTTCATTAAGATCAAAGTTAAATCAAAGCCATACCTACTAATTGCTGTTTTGGGATGTAGGACTGCTATTTTTTCTGTTCATACCACCTGTTGATGCTGTCATGCTCCTCAATACATTTTCCTTTTTGAATAGTGACTAAGTGTAACTAATAATATTGGCTAACTATCATTGCATATGTCATACCTTAAAATACCCAGCCTCTCGGTACCGGCTGGTAGATCTTATACTGCTTCCCTCGAAGCTCAAGCTTTTTCTTGTGTGCATTAGATATGCAGTAATAGACTAAGCCTTTCAATAGTTGTCAGCGCACACACTCTCTCTGCAGAGCACTTAATGCTTAATAGATTTTTCAGTGCTGTCAATTATACCTGCTTAGGTGTCTTTTTTATTTTAAAATAGTGAGACTTATGAGTCTCAGCTTATTTTAAATGCTCAGTTCAAAATGCTCATTTTTTAATGGTGAAGTTAAAATTAAAATGTAAGATATGTTATATAAATATTCTGTATTTACCAGTGTGCAAGTGTGTACAATAGATAGGCAGAATATTTATAATAAATAAAATATTTAACATTCTCACAACAGATCTGTAGTGTTTTCGATATTTAAGACTTAAGAAAAAATATTTATCTTAAAGACAAGACAACAAATAATCCACTGCACCATCGTGCAGGTGTGTTTCATGACTTTCATGACGTAAATTAATAGTACTTTCAAATACGTGTGTGTGTGTGTGGGGGGGGGGGGGTTCTTTAAATTGGTAACATGTCACAACATGAGCAGTTTTCTTCAGTAACTCCTTTGACATAATAAAGTGTATATATGGAACCTTCTGGTGGAAACTGCCTAGAGCTATTAAGCACAATCACATTACTTGTTACCTGTTAATCAGTTTGCAAAAGCATCCAATATTAAATTAATACACAAGTTAAATTATGCAAACAAGTCTCCAACGAAGCACTTGGGTAACATTTTAGTATTTTGTTTAGTAAATATGATTTATATAAGCAATTAGGGGAGAGTGACTGGCGAGTTTTTGTGTCAGTCATCAAGGCCTTTCTAGTCAGATTAGACGTGGCTCAACTCTCGTGGATCAGAGGAGCCCTGCTTTCCCAAACATGAATTAACGCATCCATCAACCACCGACAACAAACTGATTTTAAATCAGCCCTGAAAGGTTCAA
This sequence comes from Etheostoma nigrum, assembly GCA_029931835.1. NCBI lineage: Eukaryota > Metazoa > Chordata > Actinopteri > Perciformes > Percidae > Etheostoma > Etheostoma nigrum. Next base: position 10,417 of record JAQOOF010000595.1, on the reverse strand, counting down.
CGATCCCTGCTGTGTGCAGAAACAGATCCTATGACCAGATGAGTTTTACAGTTATTGCCTGGCAGTGATTTGTGCACAACCATCTTGAAAAGGGCAATCCTCCCTCAACCAAAATTCTTAGTCGTTATTCCTGTGACCTTGGATTCTTCTAGCTGTTAGGGCATAGTGGGCAGATGTGGGGATAGCTCCCAAAGCAAGTAAGTACAAGAAAAAAAATTGACAGAAAAAGATCAGAGCTTCAACATATTCTTTGATGTCATCAAGAAACACAGCCCGCAGCCTGGTGATGACATCACAGATTACAATCCCTACAGTTTCCATTGGGAGAAACGAGTTCACAAACCCAGATTTAGGTGACCACAGATGCGTTGATTCAGCTTTAGGGTTGATGATTATTTATCCTCACACCCTCCTCTTCCTGCTCCACACCCAATCCACCCCCCATCCCCCCCCCCACCTTTCTTATTCCTTAGCAGCCCTACCTTGATCCCATTTTTCATCCAGCCCCTATCATAAGTAGAATCTGTCACCTGCATGTGAATCCGGCTGTGTGCATGCATGTGTATACTTAAGTGTGCTTGTGTGTGTGTGTGTGTGTGTGTGTGTGTGTGTGTGTGTGTGTGTGTGTGTCAAGGCAATGACTCTCCGTAGAAGAAGCGAAGCACAATGCAAGGGAAATATGTGTCATGTCCTTGCTAGCCCTCGAAGGAGAGACAGATCTATTTCTGTTGCCACAAATGGAGGTGTTCAAGCAGCCTTCAATAGCAGAGATTTGCCTCTTCACACACACACAAACACACACAGACACACACACACACACACACACACACACACAAAAACTCACACACACAAAAACTCACACACACTGGGAGCTAAAAAGCTAACCATTCAGAGAGAGGCTGAGCGATAAAAAAGATAATAGAGTGAGTGAGAATTGAGAAGAGAGGGAGGAGGAGGAAACGGAAAAAGGGAGAGGAAGAGAGAAGGGGGAGGGGAAGAGGAAGGCAGAATAATGTACACTGAGTTCATAAATATTGGCACAGACACACACAGGCACGCACACAGTTCCCACATAAAAGCAGAGTGCTAGTTGTTTACCTAGAGGCATGCCTTTGTTGAGGAGATGTGAGCTTCCCATGGTGTGTTCCCCAGCTGGCCAGCACACAACAGAAACCTACAGTCTTCACACAGCAGACATGAACAGGAATCCAGTCAGCATATGGCGGCTGTGGCCAGCTACCTCGCTTCCCTTAGTCCTTCTCCCAGCCCCTTAGTGACAAGCATACACATGTGCTCCCCCTCTTCTTTCTCTCTCTCTCTCTCTCTCTCTCTCTCTCTCTTTCTCTTTCTCTCTCTCGCGTTTCCCTCCCTTCTGTCCCCTTTGCTTGCCCGCTCTCTGTCTGTCTTACCCCTCCCTCCTTCTCTCCCTGGCGTCTCCAGCTACCTCCCTCCCCTTCTTACTTTCTACTACAGCAAATCTCTGTCTTTCCGTCTCTCCTTCTGTCTGTGTCACTAAAAAGAAAGAAACGTGCACACACACTGAATGCAAGCACTGCTGCATTTATGGGAGGACAAGAGAGTGTAAAAGAGATGGGGTGGGAGTGAGTGAGCAGGAATGGGGAGGAGCTTACGCTGGCCAAAATTCATCTTTTGTTTCCTGAAAGACGACAGGGATAAAAAAGAAAAGAAAAACAAGTTATGCAATTATAAGTCTGTAGCAAGAGGGGAAACTTGTTCTAGTTGACAAGAGGAAAACGATTATAAAGCTTTATTTTCTTTATTGTAATAAGTGGGAACATGTTATGACACTTTAATCAGTCTGTGTTTGCCCAACCAAACTTAACTGCTGGTTTTATAATTTTACTTTATGAGTTTAATTCTGCAATTATACATATTCAGATCTGAGAGGACATTTAAACTTGAAAATAAAAAAAGTTAATAACCATTAAACCACACTTACTAAATTCACAATACTAAATAAAACGTATTGGAAAATTTTCATGAATCTAATTTTTACAAGGGTAAAAGTGCTGCATTTGCACCCTATTTTCATACAAATACTTGTACCAATCTCACGCATCAATACAGAAAGTATTACTTTTTTAAATTATATTCTACGCTGTATTGTAAATTGTAAAACCTACTTCTGATCATATTCTAGTTTAATGTTTAAATGCAACTTTGCAATTTATAGTACTTTGTGATATTATAATGAAAACCATGCAAAACTCTTATCCTTGCGACAGAATTGGACAAAACTGTTGCTGACTATACTGATTATAATTTTGTGTGACAACACATGAAGTTATTGATAAGTTTGTCTTGTAAAAGAAAGTGTCAGATGGAATAAAACATTCTCATCAGGTATTTAAACTTTGAGTAAGACAATAGTCTAATTCATTTTCATGATACTATTTTTTTGAGTTAAATATAGTTAATATAGTATAGTTATAGTTGTGCGGATGCTCCACGCAGAGCTTTCGACCAAACCTGCATAAGTGACCTGAAGTTTATTTTTGTGCGTTGGTGTGTGCGTCGATCTCTTTAAGAGAATAGCAGAATAGGAGTGGATGGTAGAGCGAGTGAGAGAGTGACGATGATTAGCTTTGATGGTGAGTACCAGTTTTGGAGACCTGTATTTTCTGACCACGGTGAGAAAGTTAGCCTTCTCTTTGATTTCATGTTGTTTAGGGAGAAGGAAAACACAGAAATTAGTATGGGGAAATGCAAGACTACCAGGCAACGGTCAAGCAACGTGTAGTTACATTTTTTGAAAGGTGCACGTCAGGCTACAGTTTAGGTCTGGCATAGGGTCCTTGCCTCCACGTACCTATGTACGTAGACATAGTGTCGATTTAACGCTGAAGCATAAATCAGCCTTCACTCTCACACACCATCTCATTACTTCTGTGGTTTGCAACAGGTAGCTTGTTCTCTTTAATCTGAGACCAAAATTAATTTCTACATATTCTTATTTCACATAAAAAATATATTCATAAACTGTGAAATGTAGATCACACAGCAAAGTGTTGTCTAAGATGTGTCATGGGTTTTGTCTTCTCCCATTATGCAAGTAAATATGGAAGACAGTGTTTTTAATGAGATACTTTTAACCTTTGTACCATTAAAGCACCCATATTCTGCTCATTTTCAGGTTGCTGCAGATCCTTTCACCCTGTGTGTTTAGGTCTCTGTTTTAGCTACAGAGTGAGATATCTCACGTGCACACACACGTGGAGATTGTTGTAGCAGCGTTTTGCCATTGAGAACAAGCTAGCATGCTAGCGCTAGCATGTGCTACGGTTAGCCTCCTCGTCTCGGCTAGTGACGTAGAAAGCCGTGCAGATTTTAAACAGCTCACCCGGAGACTGAAGGCAGAGGACATTCAGAAACCGTATCTCACTCATAACAGCATAGATGTTTGGTTCCCAAGTTTGTATGCGTGTGGAAGCACCAGAGACACAACATAACACCCCAAATCCCAGAAAGTATTTTTTTCATAATATGGGCACTTTAAAATCACTTTAAAGTCTCCATATCAACACCTATCCACCTACTCAGACTCTTTCTATTGCTGCAGCGCTTATGTTTCTACACTTGGCCACTTGATAACCACAGTGATATAAACAGCTTCAGATGCCCCCCTGACTGCCAGGGCCTAACCTAGTTTAACAGCAATGATGGTTACACCACATCCTCACTATTGGCAAATGTCACAGAGAGCCAGTGGGCGAACTGTTCAAATCCAAAAAGAGGCAGAGGGTCAGAGATGTTTTCAACACTGTTGATAGGCCGACTCATGACCTTTGTTGCATGTTATCACCTCAACGATTTATCTTCAACTGTCCCTGTCAGCTGCCAGCTTCATTCTAAAGTGAATGAAAGATGAAAATTACTTTTCATCTTTAAAGGAAAATGAGCAACAAGCTGATCCTTGTTTTTTGTTTTATTTAGACACTGGTGAAGGGTTGTTTGTGGACATTCTGGCCCCTTTTAAAGAGTAGATAGCTTGAAGCCCCCGGCTATTTTCTTTGATAAAATAATCCAACTGGAATCTCCAGCTGTTCGGTTCGTCACCATCTCGTACCTCAGTCACAATGGCACCCAGTCAGAGAGCAGAGACATCTGATGGGAATTATGCCTAATAATAATGATGTCCCCACCAGATTGGGCACACACGGTGGGAGAGGACATGACTCAATCATTCCGCAAAATGAGAAGTAAACACTGAAACTAATATAACTGGGGAGTTAAAGCCAAAAATGGTGTACAAAAACAATAATATTTTCAACCAGCTGCAGGTGACACCATATTGGAAGACAGTGACATGTGAAATAGCCTTAACACTATAATAATATTAATAATACTAAAGGCTGTGCTTTTTGTTCAAAATTCCACAATTTTGTGTGTGATAATATACCAAATTCAGTTGTGTGTGGTAATTACTGCTGGCTCGACCCATCTTAAGATGTACAAGCTTGGTCCGTGCTACTTTATTTCCCATTTACCAAGCCAGGGTTGTATAAGAATACCAGATTTTTTTTTCAGTTCACACACAGAACACAGCTAGGGGACCGTGAGGAGAGATTTTGCTTGACAAAAAGTGTCTTGGATTCCAATTCTGAGTCTCCACCTTTTAATGTGTTGGAGCTAAATCCTGCTCCGGTCTCAGGGTTCAGTCAATTAGTAGTCAGGTGTTGATGTGTGAATCCTTTTTATTACAAAGGATATCCTGAGACAAAGTTACCTGGATCAAGCTATCACAGCTCTCCCCTTCCTTTGTCTGGCTCTTTGGCTCTTGCACCCAGAGTATTATTCACAAAGAGTGGGGTCTCCAGGTCACAGTGATGTGATGTGTTTGTGTGCTTATTCGTTATCTTTCAGTTGAAATGTGACTGAAAGTTTATGACCCTCAGTTTAGGACTTGCAGACCAATTGGGCTGTAAAAGTGGGACTGAAAGCAAATTCAGGAAGCGTCTCTAAAAATCAATTTTGCCTCTGACACATTTAGGAGAATGTACCAGAACATCTTATGTTATAGAACAGAGTATTGTAAAACAACTTAATGCATGAACAACAAACTTAATGCATGACCAACATGTCTTCATTTATGTTGAAATAATACTTTTGCCTTTTAGCTTAAATGTATAATGCAAATCACACACAATGTTTAAACACATATAACATTTTATATTTCAACAAATGCCAAATTCACATAGCAACTCTGACCAGTGGAAAATGGGAAGTTCCAAAGCTGTATCTGTGAAAGTAGTGGAGTGGGGGAAGTTTTAGGTCCTGCTTTGTTTAGTTTTTTTATTTTTTTATATATTTTATTGGAGAGCATTCAAACAGTATTTCCAACAAAACAAAATAAGTTTCCATTTTGTGTTTCCAGAACAAACAATTTTTCAAAACAAATGTCAATGTGGTCTTGTCCCGAATCCACTACAGTGACAATTCCTCAATGGGAAGCTGGTTCACATTGTTAATCAGTGGTTTCCAATGAGAATAAAATGTATCAGAGTAAACTTTATCTTTTCAAGTTTTAAGAAAGACAATGTGCACAACCAAGCTTTAAACAACGGTGGTAAGGGTGATTTCCATAGAGTCAGAATCTTCCGACCAGCAATTAGAAAGGTAAAAGCAATAACATTAACTTGGGTTGGTGTCAGTTTGAGTCCATCTGGAGGTCTGCCAAATACCGCTATGTGGGGGGAGGGACAGATCTTCAACGCTAAAACTTTTGCGATTGCGTCAAAATATAGCTGGCAGAAGTTGAGCAGTTTGGGGCATGACCAGAACATATGAGTTAAATCACAAGGGGTCTGAGAACATTTATTGCATCCTTTGTCCGGGCCATCCGGGTAAATCTTGGCAAGCCTGGAAATCAAAGGAAATGAAACCTGCCCCAAAACCAAACCGTTGGTGGGTGGAGAACAGGTAGGCCAACTCTACCCTATCAAAAGCCTTCTCCGCGTCAACCTCCGGTTCTGAGGGAGAATGCGGGGAGTGAATGATGCTGAGAAGCCTTCTGACATTAGCAAATGAGTACCTCCCCTCTTATAAATCCCGTCTGGTCCTCTGATATAACTGAGGGCATGACCAATTCCATTCTGCGGGCCAGGGCCTTTGCAAGTATCTTAACGTCTACGGGTAGGCGCGAGATCGGGCGGTACAATGTACAATTCAGGGGGTCTTTGCCTGTCTTATAAATCAGAGAAATCGAAGCCTGTGTGAGGGTGGGAGACAGGGAGTCCAGGCTATATGAGTGATTGAAAATATCTAACAATAATGGGCCCAGTTGGTCTGAGAATTTCTTAAAAAATTCAACTGGGTACCCATTGGGTCCCGGTGATCAGCTGTATTGCCTCTTTGATTTCTGAAAGCCGCAGGGGAGAATTTGTGCTTATGTTTTGTAAAGCAAACGTAGACTTGAAGTCACTTTTTGACATGCAGCCAACATTGGCTGCCACTTTAAGTAGACCTAAAGCTGTCCCTAGGTTTCAGACTAGAAATACATGGTAGCTTGTTTCTATTTTTTCACCTCAACACTATTAACAATCTGACAAAATCTGTTTCTGATTATATTTTATGCAAGAAAAAGCCCATATACTGAAGTGTGAATAATGTTTAAATCAACAGCTACTTTAATAGTTTGCTATGGGATTTAGGAGCTTTGTAAGGGGGTAATGCATCGCGTTTTGCTCCATATTGCAGAACGTATCAGCCACTTTCTATTAAGCAAGAAGCACTTAAGCTGCCTAATGTCTCGCCTTAATAAGCATGATCTATTACTGTACACTTAACAAATTATGCAAATGTAATAGCAAAACTAATACATTTCTTAATTGACAACTATCTTCTCTATACTTGTCATCACGCCAATTAGATGGTATTGATATAAAGTCATTAGATAATACCAGTTGCATATATAACAATGAATGGGTTAAGTGTGCAGGTCCAACTTCAGTTCTTATACCAAATTCAAACCGACAACCTGGGGTCAAAAATGTGAGAAGCTACAGAAACATTTATCGTGTTGATGGGGCAAATCCACTGCAACCACATCCATTTATGTTCTCCCTCTTCTCTATCTTTTGCTCCTCAATCTCTCTCCATTCACCTCCCTTCTGTCTGCTTTTCCCCTCCCTCTCTCTTCTACATCTCTTTACCTCCTGCTCTTACATGTGCCCATCTTGCTCTCCTATTCAGTCCCTCACAATTTCTTCCTCAATCTCCTTGGCTCCCCACCACCACCCACTCCTCATTCCCGCATCTCTTTTTCCATCCCTGCCTTGATCATGATACATCTACACACCCCGCCACCTCCACCCCCTTCTCTCTCTTTCTCTGTAGTCACTGCAGCGTGTCTAATGGTTCAGCTCCCTCAGCAGATCCACCAAGCGGAGGCCAGGCGAGCAGCAGCCCCGACTAACGCCTCCCCACCTTATCAAGACTGACAGCCAGCTCGACCGAGATCGCTAACACACATAATTACAAAGATACAAGACACAGAGAAATAAATGCACACTCACATAAGCAGTTGCATGCAAAATATATTAGATACTGTGACGCAGGTTCAAACGCAGATTCAAAAAATGCACCTGCAACCAAGCCCCCCCCCCCACACACACACACACACACACACACATGCGTGACAAGAAACATGAATGTGTGCACACACAGAGCTACAGATGCAAACTTACACTAAACTATAAATGAAGCTTTTAAGAAACAGAGTGACCATTGTACTAGTTGTAAACGTGTAAATACACACATGCACATGCAGACAGACACACACACACACAGCAAATTGGATTTATGGATACTGACAGTGAGCTGCAGAACAATGTGGATCCCAATACATAGGAGAGAGAAGATACCTAAGAATCTTACAATCTAATCTACTATGGGAGGAGACGGGTAAACAGGCATGGAAAATCTAACTAATGCATAGAATAAAAGAGTGAAAGGAGGTAAAATAGGTAGGAGCAGCAGGACAGAAACTTTAGAGACGAATGGAGAAACTGGTTGTCAGAAAAGAAAAATGAGGGTAAGGAGGAAGAGGAGAGGCAGATAGGAGAAGGAAAGCCGGAAAAAACAAAAACAAAAAAAAAACAGCCCACCATGGGTTCAGAGAATATACACTTCAATGCCTGCGTACTCCAATAGGCCTATAAAATGTTAGACCATTTGACCATTTTGTTGTCAATTCTTAAAAATTAAAGACTAAGAGTTTATTTCTACATTTAATATATTGCACTAACATTCAACAGCCAGTCTGTGAAATCCATCATAAAAGATGCAGAAATGCACATGTCTCCGCCAATTTATTGATCAATAAAAAATAATCCTCATGTCACACAAACTGTACACACACAAACAAAAACAAACACTCATATTCATACAGTCACACCCAAGCAAGCCTTCATGCTGTAAGTGTACACATGCATTGAATTGTTTCCCCCATTATTTGGCTTGGCACAGACTTATATCTCTTCAAACCATGCTGTAAGCACAGTTACCGTTATCATATAAACGCACATGTTTTTACACACATAGACACTGACACACATTCACACATACTACACACAGGAAACAAACAATGCATCACCTTCATTTCTGTGTGTCCACTGTTCCTAAACTGGATGGGGGTGGGGCATGAAGCAGATAATGGTAATGGTAATGTAAGCGATTAGAACTTGTACCAGCCAATCAACAAAGCCCGGCACTGGACAGCGGCCAATGACACTATGTTCACCACGGCTTGGGGGGGTTGGTTCTCACCCACACAGGTAAATACATGTGACCATACGGAACGTGTGTAGGGAGAATTCACTGGTTGTACTTGGACTTAAACCTGTATTTTAAAAACATCCTACACTAGAAATAGTACAATATATGTTCTTATTTCTAAGTATTGAAAAGTTTACTATACTATATAGAGAGTGACTAAAAGATTTACCTATCATAGGTTTTACACTTTATTTCAGGTGACTACCTTGAACTACAGTTTTGGTCTTCAAATGGACAAATAAGTCAGGATTCCTTAAAACTAATGTATGATCTCCTCATCGCCACTAATGTCAGTTATCAATTATCAATTCATATTTAATTAATAAATTCAGGGCTATTCAGGGCAAAAATGTTTATAAAAATGTTATCAAATTACTGTTTACCATTCCTTAGAGGCCAAGGTGACATCTTCAATTTCTAAGGTCTATTTCATGTTTATTTATTCATGTTTTATTTTAGTATCATTTTCTGTTCGCTCAACTAAAAAAAATTTGTTTCAGCATTAGCAGCCTGCCCTGTCATCCATTGTGACTGTGTATTTGCAGCTGATCTAAGTAACATACTCTATGTGCTGTAGATGACATGAATCTGGTCTTAAAGTAAAGTTCTATATAAATTGAGGTGTATGCTCAAACACAGCAGCCCTAAGGAATACAAGAACACATGATTATAATGCGGACTGATTAGTATGTTCATGCAGTGTTTGATTGTTTAATCAATGATGTTGTAATATGGTAAGCCTTTTTAGGTTGTAATCTTAGTTAGTTTGACCTAGATTAGTTAGAAAAGTTATCTATTAGCATTAACGCTAAAAACGAGTCAGGTAAAGCAATATTGTAGTGGTTTTAGAGCATGTAACGTTCCTAGGGCAGCAACAAATCTTGGACAAAATCACTAATATAAAGCTTCAATCCGGAAATAAATACGGAAGAACGACTTCTGAACTCGAGGAATGGAACCATACGAGGTGCACATGAATGCAGCACAGCATACAGTAATGTGACGTTGCAAAATATCACAACAAGATGCATTAGTTAGTGTTCTTGAGCTCTCATTCACAGCAGTTGTCAATTCCTAAGAATTTAATTACATTTCTTGCTGACAACTTCTATCCATTGTCCACACTGTCTCATAAACTGATGCATGCAATTTTATCTGCACACTCATTTCTGTTTGAAAAAACTAATGCGTAATGTGTTCTTTGGATTGATGAGGTCAAAGAGAGGCAAGAATGTCAATGAAGACTTAACAAAAAGGTTTATTGAAACAGCATGATAAAAGTGCTATGACAAAGACAATAAAATGCAAAAACAAAACAACACTGCAGCTGACAGTGGTCTGGACGACATGTCCCTCTTCAGAGACATATTGAACAGCCCCAAATCATTGTAAATTTCAGAATTATATTCCCTGCACTTGGGGGCGGTTCCTTTTCACCTGGTGTATTTAAACCCATTGTCATTGGTCTGTTGTTGGCATGGTAACATGTTGAGTGCATCTCAGTGGCTGTCTTTGCTGCCTGAGAAAAGTATAGGTCACACCTCTAACATGCACTTTGGGGGTTCCTTCCAGACACAGATCAAAAGCTATCATGTGAGGGTCAGTTCTATTCAATCTTACA
>JAQOOF010000594.1:0-22536 GCA_029931835.1 Etheostoma nigrum | reverse complement strand
CTAGTTTCTTAACAGTAGCTGCTATACACTTATCTCCTTGCTGGAAACGTGCGTTTCGGCCTCTTCTAAGCTTATTGTGACGTTTTAAGCTTGTTACTGTCATTTCAACAGTGTTACACTAGTTTCTTAACAGTAGCTGCTATACACACATCTCCTTGCTGGAAACGTGCGTTTCGGCCTCTTCTAAGCTTATTGTGACGTTTTAAGCTTGTTACTGTCATTTCAACAGTGTTACACTAGTTTCTTAACAGTAGCTGCTATACACACATCTCCATGCTGGAAACGTGCGTTTCGGCCTCTTCTAAGCTTATTGTGACGTTTTAAGCTTGTTACTGTCATTTCAACAGTGTTACACTAGTTTCTTAACAGTAGCTGCTATACACACATCTCCATGCTGGAAACGTGCGTTTCGGCCTCTTCTAAGCTTATTGTGACGTTTTAAGCTTGTTACTGTCATTTCAACAGTGTTACACTAGTTTCTTAACACTAGCTGCTATACACACATCTCCATGCTGGAAACGAGCGTTTCGGCCTCTTCTAAGCTTATTGTGACGTTTTAAGCTTCTACTGTCATTTCAACAGTGTTACACTAGTTTCTTAACAGTAGCTGCTATACACACATCTCCTTGCTGGAAACGTGCGTTTCGGCCTCTTCTAAGCTTATTGTGACGTTTTAAGCTTGTTACCGTCATTTCAACAGTGTTACACTAGTTTCTTAACAGTAGCTGCTATACACACATCTCCATGCTGGAAACGTGCGTTTCGGCCTCTTCTAAGCTTATTGTGACGTTTTAAGCTTGTTACTGTCATTTCAACAGTGTTACACTAGTTTCTTAACAGTAGCTGCTATACACACATCTCCATGCTGGAAACGTGTGTTTCGGCCTCTTCTAAGCTTATTGTGACGTTTTAAGCTTGTTACTGTCATTTCAACAGTGTTACACTAGTTTCTTAACAGTAGCTGCTATACACTTATCTCCTTGCTGGAAACGTGCGTTTCGGCCTCTTCTAAGCTTATTGTGACGTTTTAAGCTTGTTACTGTCATTTCAACAGTGTTACACTTAGTTTCTTAACAGTAGCTGCTATACACACATCTCCATGCTGGAAACGTGCGTTTCTGCCTCTTCTAAGCTTATTGTGACGTTTTAAGCTTGTTACTGTCATTTCAACAGTGTTACACTAGTTTCTTAACAGTAGCTGCTATACACACATCTCCATGCTGGAAACATGCGTTTCGGCCTCTTCTAAGCTTATTGTGACGTTTTAAGCTTGTTACTGTCATTTCAACAGTGTTACACTAGTTTCTTAACAGTAGCTGCTATACACACATCTCCATGCTGGAAACGTGCGTTTCGGCCTCTTCTAAGCTTATTGTGACGTTTTAAGCTTGTTACTGTCATTTCAACAGTGTTACACTAGTTTTTTAACAGTAGCTGCTATACACATATCTCCATGCTGGAAACGTGCGTTTCGGCCTCTTCTAAGCTTATTGTGACGTTTTAAGCTTGTTACTGTCATTTCAACAGTGTTACACTAGTTTCTTAACAGTAGCTGCTATACACACATCTCCATGCTGGAAACGTGCGTTTCGGTCTCTTCTAAGCTTATTGTGACATTTTAAGCTTGTTACTGTCATTTCAACAGTGTTACACTAGTTTCTTAACAGTAGCTGCTATACACACATCTCCATGCTGGAAACGTGTGTTTCGGCCTCTTCTAAGCTTATTGTGACGTTTTAAGCTTGTTACTGTCATTTCAACAGTGTTACACTAGTTTCTTAACAGTAGCTGCTATACACACATCTCCATGCTGGAAACGTGCGTTTCGGCCTCTTCTAAGCTTATTGTGACGTTTTAAGCTTGTTACTGTCATTTCAACAGTGTTACACTAGTTTCTTAACAGTAGCTGCTATACACACATCTCCATGCTGGAAACGTGTGTTTCGGCCTCTTCTAAGCTTATTGTGACGTTTTAAGCTTGTTACTGTCATTTCAACAGTGTTACACTAGTTTCTTAACAGTAGCTGCTATACACTTATCTCCTTGCTGGAAACGTGCGTTTCGGCCTCTTCTAAGCTTATTGTGACGTTTTAAGCTTGTTACTGTCATTTCAACAGTGTTACACTAGTTTCTTAACAGTAGCTGCTATACACACATCTCCATGCTGGAAACGTGCGTTTCGGCCTCTTCTAAGCTTATTGTGACGTTTTAAGCTTGTTACTGTCATTTCAACAGTGTTACACTTAGTTTCTTAACAGTAGCTGCTATACACACATCTCCATGCTGGAAACGTGCGTTTCGGCCTCTTCTAAGCTTATTGTGACGTTTTAAGCTTGTTACTGTCATTTCAACAGTGTTACACTAGTTTCTTAACAGTAGTTGCTATACACACATCTCCATGCTGGAAACGTGCGTTTCGGCCTCTTCTAAGCTTATTGTGACGTTTTAAGCTTGTTACTGTCATTTCAACAGTGTTACACTAGTTTCTTAACAGTAGCTGCTATACACTTATCTCCTTGCTGGAAACGTGCGTTTCGGCCTCTTCTAAGCTTATTGTGACGTTTTAAGCTTGTTACTGTCATTTCAACAGTGTTACACTAGTTTCTTAACAGTAGCTGCTATACACACATCTCCATGCTGGAAACGTGCGTTTCGGCCTCTTCTAAGCTTATTGTGACGTTTTAAGCTTGTTACTGTCATTTCAACAGTGTTACACTAGTTTCTTAACAGTAGCTGCTATACACACATCTCCATGCTGGAAACGTGCGTTTCGGCCTCTTCTAAGCTTATTGTGACGTTTTAAGCTTGTTACTGTCATTTCAACAGTGTTACACTAGTTTCTTAACAGTAGCTGCTATACACACATCTCCATGCTGGAAACGTGCGTTTCGGCCTCTTCTAAGCTTATTGTGACGTTTTAAGCTTGTTACTGTCATTTCAACAGTGTTACACTAGTTTCTTAACAGTAGCTGCTATACACACATCTCCATGCTGGAAACGTGCGTTTCGGCCTCTTCTAAGCTTATTGTGACGTTTTAAGCTTGTTACTGTCATTTCAACAGTGTTACACTAGTTTCTTAACAGTAGCTGCTATACACACATCTCCATGCTGGAAACGTGCGTTTCGGCCTCTTCTAAGCTTATTGTGACGTTTTAAGCTTGTTACTGTCATTTCAACAGTGTTACACTAGTTTCTTAACAGTAGCTGCTATACACACATCTCCATGCTGGAAACGTGCGTTTCGGCCTCTTCTAAGCTTATTGTGACGTTTTAAGCTTGTTACTGTCATTTCAACAGTGTTACACTAGTTTCTTAACAGTAGCTGCTATACACACATCTCCATGCTGGAAACGTGCGTTTCGGCCTCTTCTAAGCTTATTGTGACGTTTTAAGCTTGTTACTGTCATTTCAACAGTGTTACACTAGTTTCTTAACAGTAGCTGCTATACACACATCTCCATGCTGGAAACGTGCGTTTCGGCCTCTTCTAAGCTTATTGTGACGTTTTAAGCTTGTTACTGTCATTTCAACAGTGTTACACTAGTTTCTTAACAGTAGCTGCTATACACACATCTCCATGCTGGAAACGTGCGTTTCGGCCTCTTCTATGCTTATTGTGACGTTTTAAGCTTGTACTGTCATTTCAACAGTGTTACACTAGTTTCTTAACAGTAGCTGCTATACACACATCTCCATGCTGGAAACGTGCGTTTCGGCCTCTTCTAAGCTTATTGTGACGTTTTAAGCTTGTACTGTCATTTCAACAGTGTTACACTAGTTTCTTAACAGTAGCTGCTATACACACATCTCCTTGCTGGAAACGTGCGTTTCGGCCTCTTCTAAGCTTATTGTGACGTTTTAAGCTTGTTACTGTCATTTCAACAGTGTTACACTAGTTTCTTAACAGTAGCTGCTATACACACATCTCCATGCTGGAAACGTGCGTTTCGGCCTCTTCTAAGCTTATTGTGACGTTTTAAGCTTGTTACTGTTATTTCAACAGTGTTACACTAGTTTCTTAACAGTAGCTGCTATACACACATCTCCATGCTGGAAACGTGCGTTTCGGCCTCTTCTAAGCTTATTGTGACGTTTTAAGCTTGTTACTGTCATTTCAACAGTGTTACACTAGTTTCTTAACACTAGCTGCTATACACACATCTCCATGCTGGAAACGAGCGTTTCGGCCTCTTCTAAGCTTATTGTGACGTTTTAAGCTTCTACTGTCATTTCAACAGTGTTACACTAGTTTCTTAACAGTAGCTGCTATACACACATCTCCTTGCTGGAAACGTGCGTTTCGGCCTCTTCTAAGCTTATTGTGACGTTTTAAGCTTGTTACCGTCATTTCAACAGTGTTACACTAGTTTCTTAACAGTAGCTGCTATACACACATCTCCATGCTGGAAACGTGCGTTTCGGCCTCTTCTAAGCTTATTGTGACGTTTTAAGCTTGTTACTGTCATTTCAACAGTGTTACACTAGTTTCTTAACAGTAGCTGCTATACACACATCTCCATGCTGGAAACGTGCGTTTCGGCCTCTTCTAAGCTTATTGTGACGTTTTAAGCTTGTTACTGTCATTTCAACAGTGTTACACTAGTTTCTTAACAGTAGCTGCTATACACACATCTCCATGCTGGAAACGTGCGTTTCGGCCTCTTCTAAGCTTATTGTGACGTTTTAAGCTTGTTACTGTCATTTCAACAGTGTTACACTTAGTTTCTTAACAGTAGCTGCTATACACACATCTCCATGCTGGAAACGTGCGTTTCGGCCTCTTCTAAGCTTATTGTGACGTTTTAAGCTTGTTACTGTTATTTCAACAGTGTTACACTAGTTTCTTAACAGTAGCTGCTATACACACATCTCCATGCTGGAAACATGCGTTTCGGCCTCTTCTAAGCTTATTGTGACGTTTTAAGCTTGTTACTGTCATTTCAACAGTGTTACACTAGTTTCTTAACAGTAGCTGCTATACACACATCTCCATGCTGGAAACGTGCGTTTCGGCCTCTTCTAAGCTTATTGTGACGTTTTAAGCTTGTTACTGTCATTTCAACAGTGTTACACTAGTTTCTTAACAGTAGCTGCTATACACACATCTCCATGCTGGAAACGTGCGTTTCGGCCTCTTCTAAGCTTATTGTGACGTTTTAAGCTTGTTACTGTCATTTCAACAGTGTTACACTAGTTTCTTAACAGTAGCTGCTATACACACATCTCCATGCTGGAAACGTGCGTTTCGGCCTCTTCTAAGCTTATTGTGACGTTTTAAGCTTGTTACTGTCATTTCAACAGTGTTACACTAGTTTCTTAACAGTAGCTGCTATACACACATCTCCATGCTGGAAACGTGCGTTTCGGCCTCTTCTAAGCTTATTGTGACGTTTTAAGCTTGTTACTGTCATTTCAACAGTGTTACACTAGTTTCTTAACAGTAGCTGCTATACACACATCTCCATGCTGGAAACGTGCGTTTCGGCCTCTTCTAAGCTTATTGTGACGTTTTAAGCTTGTTACTGTCATTTCAACAGTGTTACACTAGTTTCTTAACAGTAGCTGCTATACACACATCTCCTTGCTGGAAACGTGCGTTTCGGCCTCTTCTAAGCTTATTGTGACGTTTTAAGCTTGTTACTGTCATTTCAACAGTGTTACACTAGTTTCTTAACAGTAGCTGCTATACACACATCTCCATGCTGGAAACGTGCGTTTCGGCCTCTTCTAAGCTTATTGTGACGTTTTAAGCTTGTTACTGTTATTTCAACAGTGTTACACTAGTTTCTTAACAGTAGCTGCTATACACACATCTCCATGCTGGAAACCTGCGTTTCGGCCTCTTCTAAGCTTATTGTGACGTTTTAAGCTTGTACTGTCATTTCAACAGTGTTACACAAGTTTCTTAACACTAGCTGCTATACACACATCTCCATGCTGGAAACGAGCGTTTCGGCCTCTTCTAAGCTTATTGTGACGTTTTAAGCTTCTACTGTCATTTCAACAGTGTTACACTAGTTTCTTAACAGTAGCTGCTATACACACATCTCCTTGCTGGAAACGTGCGTTTCGGCCTCTTCTAAGCTTATTGTGACGTTTTAAGCTTGTTACCGTCATTTCAACAGTGTTACACTAGTTTCTTAACAGTAGCTGCCATACACACATCTCCATGCTGGAAACGTGCGTTTCGGCCTCTTCTAAGCTTATTGTGACGTTTTAAGCTTCTACTGTCATTTCAACAGTGTTACACTAGTTTCTTAACAGTAGCTGCTATACACACATCTCCATGCTGGAAACGTGCGTTTTGGTCTCTTCTAAGCTTATTGTGACGTTTTAAGCTTGTTACTGTCATTTCAACAGTGTTACACTAGTTTCTTAACAGTAGCTGCTATAAACACATCTCCATGCTGGAAACGTGAGTTTCGGCCTCTTCTAAGCTTATTGTGACGTTTTAAGCTTGTTACTGTCATTTCAACAGTGTTACACTAGTTTCTTAATAGTAGCTGCTATACACACATCTCCATGCTGGAAACGTGTGTTTCGGCCTCTTCTAAGCTTATTGTGACGTTTTAAGCTTGTTACTGTCATTTCAACAGTGTTACACTAGTTTCTTAACAGTAGCTGCTATACACACATCTCCATGCTGGAAACCTGCGTTTCGGCCTCTTCTAAGCTTATTGTGACGTTTTAAGCTTGTTACTGTCATTTCAACAGTGTTACACTAGTTTCTTAACAGTAGCTGCTATACACACATCTCCATGCTGGAAACATGCGTTTCGGCCTCTTCTAAGCTTATTGTGACGTTTTAAGCTTGTACTGTCATTTCAACAGTGTTACACTAGTTTCTTAACAGTAGCTGCTATACACACATCTCCTTGCTGGAAACGTGCGTTTCGGCCTCTTCTAAGCTTATTGTGACGTTTTAAGCTTGTTACTGTCATTTCAACAGTGTTACACTAGTTTCTTAACAGTAGCTGCTATACACACATCTCCATGCTGGAAACGTGCGTTTCGGCCTCTTCTAAGCTTATTGTGACGTTTTAAGCTTGTTACTGTCATTTCAACAGTGTTACACTAGTTTCTGAACAGTAGCTGCTATACACACATCTCCATGCTGGAAACGTGCGTTTTGGCCTCTTCTAAGCTTATTGTGACGTTTTAAGCTTGTTACTGTCATTTCAACAGTGTTACACTAGTTTCTTAACAGTAGCTGCTATACACACATCTCCATGCTGGAAACGTGCGTTTCGGCCTCTTCTAAGCTTATTGTGACGTTTTAAGCTTGTTACTGTTATTTCAACAGTGTTACACTAGTTTCTTAACAGTAGCTTCTATACACACATCTCCATGCTGGAAACCTGCGTTTCGGCCTCTTCTAAGCTTATTGTGACGTTTTAAGCTTGTTACTGTCATTTCAACAGTGTTACACTAGTTTCTTAACAGTAGCTGCTATACACACATCTCCATGCTGGAAATGTGTGTTTCGTCCTCTTCTAAGCTTATTGTGACGTTTTAAGCTTGTTACTGTCATTTCAACAGTGTTACACTAGTTTCTTAACACTAGCTGCTATACACACATCTCCATGCTGGAAACGAGCGTTTCGGCCTCTTCTAAGCTTATTGTGACGTTTTAAGCTTCTACTGTCATTTCAACAGTGTTACACTAGTTTCTTAACAGTAGCTGCTATCCACACATCTCCTTGCTGGAAACGTGCGTTTCGGCCTCTTCTAAGCTTATTGTGACGTTTTAAGCTTGTTACCGTCATTTCAACAGTGTTACACTAGTTTCTTAACAGTAGCTGCTATACACACATCTCCTTGCTGGAAACGTGCGTTTCGGCCTCTTCTAAGCTTATTGTGACGTTTTAAGCTTGTTACTGTCATTTCAACAGTGTTACACTAGTTTCTTAACAGTAGCTGCTATACACACATCTCCATGCTGGAAACGTGTGTTTCGGCCTCTTCTAAGCTTATTGTGACGTTTTAAGCTTGTTACTGTCATTTCAACAGTGTTACACTAGTTTCTTAACAGTAGCTGCTATACACTTATCTCCTTGCTGGAAACGTGCGTTTCGGCCTCTTCTAAGCTTATTGTGACGTTTTAAGCTTGTTACTGTCATTTCAACAGTGTTACACTTAGTTTCTTAACAGTAGCTGCTATACACACATCTCCATGCTGGAAACGTGCGTTTCTGCCTCTTCTAAGCTTATTGTGACGTTTTAAGCTTGTTACTGTTATTTCAACAGTGTTACACTAGTTTCTTAACAGTAGCTGCTATACACACATCTCCATGCTGGAAACATGCGTTTCGGCCTCTTCTAAGCTTATTGTGACGTTTTAAGCTTGTTACTGTCATTTCAACAGTGTTACACTAGTTTCTTAACAGTAGCTGCTATACACACATCTCCATGCTGGAAACGTGCGTTTCGGCCTCTTCTAAGCTTATTGTGACGTTTTAAGCTTGTTACTGTCATTTCAACAGTGTTACACTAGTTTTTTAACAGTAGCTGCTATACACATATCTCCATGCTGGAAACGTGCGTTTCGGCCTCTTCTAAGCTTATTGTGACGTTTTAAGCTTGTTACTGTCATTTCAACAGTGTTACACTAGTTTCTTAACAGTAGCTGCTATACACACATCTCCATGCTGGAAACGTGCGTTTCGGCCTCTTCTAAGCTTATTGTGACGTTTTAAGCTTCTACTGTCATTTCAACAGTGTTACACAAGTTTCTTAACACTAGCTGCTATACACACATCTCCATGCTGGAAACGAGCGTTTCGGCCTCTTCTAAGCTTATTGTGACGTTTTAAGCTTCTACTGTCATTTCAACAGTGTTACACTAGTTTCTTAACAGTAGCTGCTATACACACATCTCCTTGCTGGAAACGTGCGTTTCGGCCTCTTCTAAGCTTATTGTGACGTTTTAAGCTTGTTACTGTTATTTCAACAGTGTTACACTAGTTTCTTAACAGTAGCTGCTATACACACATCTCCATGCTGGAAACGTGCGTTTCGGTCTCTTCTAAGCTTATTGTGACGTTTTAAGCTTGTTACTGTCATTTCAACAGTGTTACACTAGTTTCTTAACAGTAGCTGCTATACACACATCTCCATGCTGGAAACGTGTGTTTCGGCCTCTTCTAAGCTTATTGTGACGTTTTAAGCTTGTTACTGTCATTTCAACAGTGTTACACTAGTTTCTTAACAGTAGCTGCTATACACTTATCTCCTTGCTGGAAACGTGCGTTTCGGCCTCTTCTAAGCTTATTGTGACGTTTTAAGCTTGTTACTGTCATTTCAACAGTGTTACACTAGTTTCTTAACAGTAGCTGCTATACACACATCTCCATGCTGGAAACGTGCGTTTCGGCCTCTTCTAAGCTTATTGTGACGTTTTAAGCTTGTTACTGTCATTTCAACAGTGTTACACTTAGTTTCTTAACAGTAGCTGCTATACACACATCTCCATGCTGGAAACGTGCGTTTCTGCCTCTTCTAAGCTTATTGTGACGTTTTAAGCTTGTTACTGTTATTTCAACAGTGTTACACTAGTTTCTTAACAGTAGCTGCTATACACACATCTCCATTCTGGAAACGTGCGTTTCGGCCTCTTCTAAGCTTATTGTGACGTTTTAAGCTTGTTACTGTCATTTCAACAGTGTTACACTAGTTTTTTAACAGTAGCTGCTATACACATATCTCCATGCTGGAAACGTGCGTTTCGGCCTCTTCTAAGCTTATTGTGACGTTTTAAGCTTGTTACTGTCATTTCAACAGTGTTACACTAGTTTCTTAACAGTAGCTGCTATACACACATCTCCATGCTGGAAACGTGCGTTTCGGCCTCTTCTAAGCTTATTGTGACGTTTTAAGCTTCTACTGTCATTTTAACAGTGTTACACAAGTTTCTTAACACTAGCTGCTATACACACATCTCCATGCTGGAAACGAGCGTTTCGGCCTCTTCTAAGCTTATTGTGACGTTTTAAGCTTCTACTGTCATTTCAACAGTGTTACACTAGTTTCTTAACAGTAGCTGCTATACACACATCTCCATGCTGGAAACGTGCGTTTCGGCCTCTTCTAAGCTTATTGTGACGTTTTAAGCTTGTTACCGTCATTTCAACAGTGTTACACTAGTTTCTTAACAGTAGCTGCCATACACACATCTCCATGCTGGAAACGTGCGTTTCGGCCTCTTCTAAGCTTATTGTGACGTTTTAAGCTTCTACTGTCATTTCAACAGTGTTACACTAGTTTCTTAACAGTAGCTGCTATACACACATCTCCATGCTGGAAACGTGCGTTTCGGTCTCTTCTAAGCTTATTGTGACGTTTTAAGCTTGTTACTGTCATTTCAACAGTGTTACACTAGTTTCTTAACAGTAGCTGCTATACACACATCTCCATGCTGGAAACGTGTGTTTCGGCCTCTTCTAAGCTTATTGTGACGTTTTAAGCTTGTTACTGTCATTTCAACAGTGTTACACTAGTTTCTTAACAGTAGCTGCTATACCCACATCTCCATGCTGGAAACGTGCGTTTCGGCCTCTTCTAAGCTTATTGTGACGTTTTAAGCTTGTTACTGTCATTTCAACAGTGTTACACTTAGTTTCTTAACAGTAGCTGCTATACACACATCTCCATGCTGGAAACGTGCGTTTCGGCCTCTTCTAAGCTTATTGTGACGTTTTAAGCTTGTTACTGTTATTTCAACAGTGTTACACTAGTTTCTTAACAGTAGCTGCTATACACACATCTCCATGCTGGAAACGTGCGTTTCGGCCTCTTCTAAGCTTATTGTGACGTTTTAAGCTTGTACTGTCATTTCAACAGTGTTACACTAGTTTCTTAACAGTAGCTGCTATACACACCTCTCCATGCTGGAAACGTGCGTTTCGGTCTCTTCTAAGCTTATTGTGACGTTTTAAGCTTGTTACTGTCATTTCAACAGTGTTACACTAGTTTCTTAACAGTAGCTGCTATACACACATCTCCATGCTGGAAACGTGCGTTTCGGCCTCTTCTAAGCTTATTGTGACGTTTTAAGCTTGTTACTGTCATTTCAACAGTGTTACACTAGTTTCTTAACAGTAGCTGCTATACACACATCTCCATGCTGGAAACGTGCGTTTCGGCCTCTTCTAAGCTTATTGTGACGTTTTAAGCTTGTTACTGTTATTTCAACAGTGTTACACTAGTTTCTTAACAGTAGCTGCTATACACACATCTCCATGCTGGAAACCTGCGTTTCGGCCTCTTCTAAGCTTATTGTGACGTTTTAAGCTTGTACTGTCATTTCAACAGTGTTACACTAGTTTCTTAACAGTAGCTGCTATACACACATCTCCATGCTGGAAACGTGCGTTTCGGTCTCTTCTAAGCTTATTGTGACGTTTTAAGCTTGTTACTGTCATTTCAACAGTGTTACACTAGTTTCTTAACAGTAGCTGCTATACACACATCTCCATGCTGGAAATGTGTGTTTCGGCCTCTTCTAAGCTTATTGTGACGTTTTAAGCTTGTTACTGTCATTTCAACAGTGTTACACTAGTTTCTTAACAGTAGCTGCTATACACTTATCTCCTTGCTGGAAACGTGCGTTTCGGCATCTTCTAAGCTTATTGTGACGTTTTAAGCTTGTTACTGTCATTTCAACAGTGTTACACTAGTTTCTTAACAGTAGCTGCTATACACACATCTCCATGCTGGAAACGTGCGTTTCGGCCTCTTCTAAGCTTATTGTGACTTTTTAAGCTTCTACTGTCATTTCAACAGTGTTACACAAGTTTCTTAACACTAGCTGCTATACACACATCTCCATGCTGGAAACGAGCGTTTCGGCCTCTTCTAAGCTTATTGTGACGTTTTAAGCTTCTACTGTCATTTCAACAGTGTTACACTAGTTTCTTAACAGTAGCTGCTATACACACATCTCCTTGCTGGAAACGTGCGTTTCGGCCTCTTCTAAGCTTATTGTGACGTTTTAAGCTTGTTACCGTCATTTCAACAGTGTTACACTAGTTTCTTAACAGTAGCTGCCATACACACATCTCCATGCTGGAAACGTGCGTTTCGGCCTCTTCTAAGCTTATTGTGACGTTTTAAGCTTCTACTGTCATTTCAACAGTGTTACACTAGTTTCTTAACAGTAGCTGCTATACACACATCTCCATGCTGGAAACGTGCGTTTCGGTCTCTTCTAAGCTTATTGTGACGTTTTAAGCTTGTTACTGTCATTTCAACAGTGTTACACTAGTTTCTTAACAGTAGCTGCTATACACACATCTCCATGCTGGAAACATGCGTTTCGGCCTCTTCTAAGCTTATTGTGACGTTTTAAGCTTGTACTGTCATTTCAACAGTGTTACACTAGTTTCTTAACAGTAGCTGCTATACACACATCTCCTTGCTGGAAACGTGCGTTTCGGCCTCTTCTAAGCTTATTGTGACGTTTTAAGCTTGTTACTGTCATTTCAACAGTGTTACACTAGTTTCTTAACAGTAGCTGCTATACACACATCTCCATGCTGGAAACGTGCGGTTCGGCCTCTTCTAAGCTTATTGTGACGTTTTAAGCTTGTTACTGTCATTTCAACAGTGTTACACTAGTTTCTGAACAGTAGCTGCTATACACAAATCTCCATGCTGGAAACGTGCGTTTCGGCCTCTTCTAAGCTTATTGTGACGTTTTAAGCTTGTTACTGTCATTTCAACAGTGTTACTCTAGTTTCTTAACAGTAGCTGCTATACACACATCTCCATGCTGGAAACGTGCGTTTCGGCCTCTTCTAAGCTTATTGTGACGTTTTAAGCTTGTTACTGTTATTTCAACAGTGTTACACTAGTTTCTTAACAGTAGCTGCTATAAACACATCTCCATGCTGGAAACCTGCGTTTCGGCCTCTTCTAAGCTTATTGTGACGTTTTAAGCTTGTACTGTCATTTCAACAGTGTTACACTAGTTTCTTAACAGTAGCTGCTATACACACATCTCCATGCTGGAAACGTGCGTTTCGGTCTCTTCTAAGCTTTTTGTGACGTTTTAAGCTTGTTACTGTCATTTCAACAGTGTTACACTAGTTTCTTAACAGTAGCTGCTATACACACATCTCCATGCTGGAAATGTGTGTTTCGGCCTCTTCTAAGCTTATTGTGACGTTTTAAGCTTCTTACTGTCATTTCAACAGTGTTACACTAGTTTCTTAACACTAGCTGCTATACACACATCTCCATGCTGGAAACGAGCGTTTCGGCCTCTTCTAAGCTTATTGTGACGTTTTAAGCTTCTACTGTCATTTCAACAGTGTTACACTAGTTTCTTAACAGTAGCTGCTATACACACATCTCCTTGCTGGAAACGTGCGTTTCGGCCTCTTCTAAGCTTATTGTGACGTTTTAAGCTTGTTACCGTCATTTCAACAGTGTTACACTAGTTTCTTAACAGTAGCTGCTATACACACATCTCCTTGCTGGAAACGTGCGTTTCGGCCTCTTCTAAGCTTATTGTGACGTTTTAAGCTTGTTACCGTCATTTCAACAGTGTTACACTAGTTTCTTAACAGTAGCTGCCATACACACATCTCCATGCTGGAAACGTGCGTTTCGGCCTCTTCTAAGCTTATTGTGACGTTTTAAGCTTCTACTGTCATTTCAACAGTGTTACAGTAGTTTCTTAACAGTAGCTGCTATACACACATCTCCATGCTGGAAACGTGCGTTTCGGTCTCTTCTAAGCTTATTGTGACGTTTTAAGTTTGTTACTGTCATTTCAACAGTGTTACACTAGTTTCTTAACAGTAGCTGCTATACACACATCTCCATGCTGGAAACGTGTGTTTCGGCCTCTTCTAAGCTTATTGTGACGTTTTAAGCTTGTTACTGTCATTTCAACAGTGTTACACTAGTTTCTTAACAGTAGCTGCTATACACTTATCTCCTTGCTGGAAACGTGCGTTTCGGCCTCTTCTAAGCTTATTGTGACGTTTTAAGCTTGTTACTGTCATTTCAACAGTGTTACACTAGTTTCTTAACAGTAGCTGCTATACACACATCTCCATGCTGGAAACGTGCGTTTCGGCCTCTTCTAAGCTTATTGTGACGTTTTAAGCTTGTTACTGTCATTTCAACAGTGTTACACTTAGTTTCTTAACAGTAGCTGCTATACACACATCTCCATGCTGGAAACGTGCGTTTCGGCCTCTTCTAAGCTTATTGTGACGTTTTAAGCTTGTTACTGTTATTTCAACAGTGTTACACTAGTTTCTTAACAGTAGCTGCTATACACACATCTCCATGCTGGAAACGTGCGTTTCGGCCTCTTCTAAGCTTATTGTGACGTTTTAAGCTTCTACTGTCATTTCAACAGTGTTACACAAGTTTCTTAACACTAGCTGCTATACACACATCTCCATGCTGGAAACGAGCGTTTCGGCCTCTTCTAAGCTTATTGTGACGTTTTAAGCTTCTACTGTCATTTCAACAGTGTTACACTAGTTTCTTAACAGTAGCTGCTATACACACATCTCCTTGCTGGAAACGTGCGTTTCGGCCTCTTCTAAGCTTATTGTGACGTTTTAAGCTTGTTACTGTTATTTCAACAGTGTTACACTAGTTTCTTAACAGTAGCTGCTATACACACATCTCCATGCTGGAAACGTGCGTTTCGGTCTCTTCTAAGCTTATTGTGACGTTTTAAGCTTGTTACTGTCATTTCAACAGTGTTACACTAGTTTCTTAACAGTAGCTGCTATACACTTATCTCCTTGCTGGAAACGTGCGTTTCGGCCTCTTCTAAGCTTATTGTGACGTTTTAAGCTTCTACTGTCATTTCAACAGTGTTACACTAGTTTCTTAACAGTAGCTGCTATACACACATCTCCTTGCTGGAAACGTGCGTTTCGGCCTCTTCTAAGCTTATTGTGACGTTTTAAGCTTGTTACCGTCATTTCAACAGTGTTACACTAGTTTCTTAACAGTAGCTGCCATACACACATCTCCATGCTGGAAACGTGCGTTTCGGCCTCTTCTAAGCTTATTGTGACGTTTTAAGCTTCTACTGTCATTTCAACAGTGTTACACTAGTTTCTTAACAGTAGCTGCTATACACACATCTCCATGCTGGAAACGTGCGTTTCGGTCTCTTCTAAGCTTATTGTGACGTTTTAAGCTTGTTACTGTCATTTCAACAGTGTTACACTAGTTTCTTAACAGTAGCTGCTATACACACATCTCCATGCTGGAAACGTGTGTTTCGGCCTCTTCTAAGCTTATTGTGACGTTTTAAGCTTGTTACTGTCATTTCAACAATGTTACACTAGTTTCTTAACAGTAGCTGCTATACACACATCTCCATGCTGGAAACCTGCGTTTCGGCCTCTTCTAAGCTTATTGTGACGTTTTAAGCTTGTTACTGTCATTTCAACAGTGTTACACTAGTTTCTTAACAGTAGCTGCTATACACACATCTCCATGCTGGAAACATGCGTTTCGGCCTCTTCTAAGCTTATTGTGACGTTTTAAGCTTGTACTGTCATTTCAACAGTGTTACACTAGTTTCTTAACAGTAGCTGCTATACACACATCTCCTTGCTGGAAACGTGCGTTTCGGCCTCTTCTAAGCTTATTGTGACGTTTTAAGCTTGTTACTGTCATTTCAACAGTGTTACACTAGTTTCTTAACAGTAGCTGCTATACACACATCTCCATGCTGGAAACGTGCGGTTCGGCCTCTTCTAAGCTTATTGTGACGTTTTAAGCTTGTTACTGTCATTTCAACAGTGTTACACTAGTTTCTGAACAGTAGCTGCTATACACACATCTCCATGCTGGAAACGTGCGTTTCGGCCTCTTCTAAGCTTATTGTGACGTTTTAAGCTTGTTACTGTCATTTCAACAGTGTTACACTAGTTTCTTAACAGTAGCTGCTATACACACATCTCCATGCTGGAAATGTGTGTTTCGGCCTCTTCTAAGCTTATTGTGACGTTTTAAGCTTGTTACTGTCATTTCAACAGTGTTACACTAGTTTCTTAACACTAGCTGCTATACACACATCTCCATGCTGGAAACGATGCGTTTCGGCCTCTTCTAAGCTTATTGTGACGTTTTAAGCTTCTACTGTCATTTCAACAGTGTTACACTAGTTTCTTAACAGTAGCTGCTATACACACATCTCCTTGCTGGAAACGTGCGTTTCGGCCTCTTCTAAGCTTATTGTGACGTTTTAAGCTTGTTACTGTCATTTCAACAGTGTTACACTAGTTTCTTAACAGTAGCTGCTATACACACATCTCCATGCTGGAAACGTGCGGTTCGGCCTCTTCTAAGCTTATTGTGACGTTTTAAGCTTGTTACTGTCATTTCAACAGTGTTACACTAGTTTCTTAACAGTAGCTGCTATACACACATCTCCATGCTGGAAACGTGCGTTTCGGCCTCTTCTAAGCTTATTGTGACGTTTTAAGCTTGCTACTGTCATTTCAACAGTGTTACACTAGTTTCTTAACAGTAGCTGCTATACACACATCTCCATGCTGGAAACGTGCGTTTCGGCCTCTTCTAAGCTTATTGTGACGTTTTAAGCTTGTTACTGTCATTTCAACAGTGTTACACTAGTTTCTTAACAGTAGCTGCTATACACACATCTCCATGCTGGAAACGTGCGTTTCGGCCTCTTCTAAGCTTATTGTGACGTTTTAAGCTTGCTACTGTCATTTCAACAGTGTTACACTAGTTTCTTAACAGTAGCTGCTATACACACATCTCCTTGCTGGAAACGTGCGTTTCGGCCTCTTCTAAGCTTATTGTGACGTTTTAAGCTTGTTACTGTCATTTCAACAGTGTTACACTAGTTTCTTAACAGTAGCTGCTATACACACATCTCCATGCTGGAAACGTGCGTTTCGGCCTCTTCTAAGCTTATTGTGACGTTTTAAGCTTGTTACTGTCATTTCAACAGTGTTACACTTAGTTTCTTAACAGTAGCTGCTATACACACATCTCCATGCTGGAAACGTGCGTTTCGGCCTCTTCTAAGCTTATTGTGACGTTTTAAGCTTGTTACTGTTATTTCAACAGTGTTACACTAGTTTCTTAACAGTAGCTGCTATACACACATCTCCATGCTGGAAACGTGCGTTTCGGTCTCTTCTAAGCTTATTGTGACGTTTTAAGCTTGTTACTGTCATTTCAACAGTGTTACACTAGTTTCTTAACAGTAGCTGCTATACACACATCTCCATGCTGGAAACGTGCGTTTCGGCCTCTTCTAAGCTTATTGTGACGTTTTAAGCTTGTTACTGTCATTTCAACAGTGTTACACTAGTTTCTTAACAGTAGCTGCTATACACACATCTCCATGCTGGAAACGTGCGTTTCGGCCTCTTCTAAGCTTATTGTGACGTTTTAAGCTTGTTACTGTCATTTCAACAGTGTTACACTAGTTTCTTAACAGTAGCTGCTATACACACATCTCCATGCTGGAAACGTGCGTTTCGGCCTCTTCTAAGCTTATTGTGACGTTTTAAGCTTGTTACTGTTATTTCAACAGTGTTACACTAGTTTCTTAACAGTAGCTGCTATACACACATCTCCATGCTGGAAACGTGCGTTTCGGCCTCTTCTAAGCTTATTGTGACGTTTTAAGCTTGTTACTGTCATTTCAACAGTGTTACACTAGTTTCTTAACAGTAGCTGCTATACACACATCTCCATGCTGGAAACGTGCGTTTCGGTCTCTTCTAAGCTTATTGTGACGTTTTAAGCTTGTTACTGTCATTTCAACAGTGTTACACTAGTTTCTTAACAGTAGCTGCTATACACACATCTCCATGCTGGAAACGTGCGTTTCGGCCTCTTCTAAGCTTATTGTGACGTTTTAAGCTTGTTACTGTCATTTCAACAGTGTTACACTAGTTTCTTAACAGTAGCTGCTATACACACATCTCCATGCTGGAAACGTGCGTTTCGGCCTCTTCTAAGCTTATTGTGACGTTTTAAGCTTGCTACTGTCATTTCAACAGTGTTACACTAGTTTCTTAACAGTAGCTGCTATACACACATCTCCATGCTGGAAACGTGCGTTTCGGCCTCTTCTAAGCTTATTGTGACGTTTTAAGCTTGTTACTGTCATTTCAACAGTGTTACACTAGTTTCTTAACAGTAGCTGCTATACACACATCTCCTTGCTGGAAACGTGCGTTTCGGCCTCTTCTAAGCTTATTGTGACGTTTTAAGCTTGTTACTGTCATTTCAACAGTGTTACACTAGTTTCTTAACAGTAGCTGCCATACACACATCTCCATGCTGGAAACGTGCGTTTCGGCCTCTTCTAAGCTTATTGTGACGTTTTAAGCTTCTACTGTCATTTCAACAGTGTTACACTAGTTTCTTAACAGTAGCTGCTATACACACATCTCCATGCTGGAAACGTGCGTTTCGGTCTCTTCTAAGCTTATTGTGACGTTTTAAGCTTGTTACTGTCATTTCAACAGTGTTACACTAGTTTCTTAACAGTAGCTGCTATACACACATCTCCATGCTGGAAACGTGCGTTTCGGCCTCTTCTAAGCTTATTGTGACGTTTTAAGCTTGCTACTGTCATTTCAACAGTGTTACACTAGTTTCTTAACAGTAGCTGCTATACACACATCTCCATGCTGGAAACGTGCGTTTCGGCCTCTTCTAAGCTTATTGTGACGTTTTAAGCTTGTTACTGTCATTTCAACAGTGTTACACTAGTTTCTTAACAGTAGCTGCTATACACACATCTCCTATGCTGGAAACGTGCGTTTCGGCCTCTTCTAAGCTTATTGTGACGTTTTAAGCTTGTTACTGTCATTTCAACAGTGTTACACTAGTTTCTTAACAGTAGCTGCTATACACACATCTCCATGCTGGAAACGTGCGTTTCGGCCTCTTCTAAGCTTATTGTGACGTTTTAAGCTTGTTACTGTCATTTCAACAGTGTTACACTAGTTTCTTAACAGTAGCTGCTATACACACATCTCCATGCTGGAAACGTGCGTTTCGGCCTCTTCTAAGCTTATTGTGACGTTTTAAGCTTGTTACTGTCATTTCAACAGTGTTACACTAGTTTCTTAACAGTAGCTGCTATACACACATCTCCATGCTGGAAACGTGCGTTTCGGCCTCTTCTAAGCTTATTGTGACGTTTTAAGCTTGTTACTGTCATTTCAACAGTGTTACACTAGTTTCTTAACAGTAGCTGCTATACACACATCTCCATGCTGGAAACGTGCGTTTCGGCCTCTTCTAAGCTTATTGTGACGTTTTAAGCTTGTTACTGTTATTTCAACAGTGTTACACTAGTTTCTTAACAGTAGCTGCTATACACACATCTCCATGCTGGAAACGTGCGTTTCGGCCTCTTCTAAGCTTATTGTGACGTTTTAAGCTTGTTACTGTCATTTCAACAGTGTTACACTAGTTTCTTAACAGTAGCTGCTATACACACATCTCCATGCTGGAAACGTGCGTTTCGGTCTCTTCTAAGCTTATTGTGACGTTTTAAGCTTGTTACTGTCATTTCAACAGTGTTACACTAGTTTCTTAACAGTAGCTGCTATACACACATCTCCATGCTGGAAATGTGTGTTTCGGCCTCTTCTAAGCTTATTGTGACGTTTTAAGCTTGTTACTGTCATTTCAACAGTGTTACACTAGTTTCTTAACAGTAGCTGCTATACACACATCTCCTTGCTGGAAACGTGCGTTTCGGCCTCTTCTAAGCTTATTGTGACGTTTTAAGCTTGTTACTGTCATTTCAACAGTGTTACACTAGTTTCTTAACAGTAGCTGCCATACACACATCTCCATGCTGGAAACGTGCGTTTCGGCCTCTTCTAAGCTTATTGTGACGTTTTAAGCTTGCTACTGTCATTTCAACAGTGTTACACTAGTTTCTTAACAGTAGCTGCTATACACACATCTCCATGCTGGAAACGTGCGTTTCGGTCTCTTCTAAGCTTATTGTGACGTTTTAAGCTTGTTACTGTCATTTCAACAGTGTTACACTAGTTTCTTAACAGTAGCTGCTATACACACATCTCCATGCTGGAAACGTGCGTTTCGGCCTCTTCTAAGCTTATTGTGACGTTTTAAGCTTGTTACTGTCATTTCAACAGTGTTACACTAGTTTCTTAACAGTAGCTGCTATACACACATCTCCATGCTGGAAACGTGCGTTTCGGCCTCTTCTAAGCTTATTGTGACGTTTTAAGCTTGTTACTGTCATTTCAACAGTGTTACACTAGTTTCTTAACAGTAGCTGCTATACACACATCTCCTATGCTGGAAACGTGCGTTTCGGCCTCTTCTAAGCTTATTGTGACGTTTTAAGCTTGTTACTGTCATTTCAACAGTGTTACACTAGTTTCTTAACAGTAGCTGCTATACACACATCTCCATGCTGGAAACGTGCGTTTCGGCCTCTTCTAAGCTTATTGTGACGTTTTAAGCTTGTTACTGTCATTTCAACAGTGTTACACTAGTTTCTTAACAGTAGCTGCTATACACACATCTCCATGCTGGAAACGTGCGTTTCGGCCTCTTCTAAGCTTATTGTGACGTTTTAAGCTTGTTACTGTCATTTCAACAGTGTTACACTAGTTTCTTAACAGTAGCTGCTATACACTTATCTCCTTGCTGGAAACGTGCGTTTCGGCCTCTTCTAAGCTTATTGTGACGTTTTAAGCTTGTTACTGTCATTTCAACAGTGTTACACTAGTTTCTTAACAGTAGCTGCTATACACACATCTCCATGCTGGAAACGTGCGTTTCGGCCTCTTCTAAGCTTATTGTGACGTTTTAAGCTTCTACTGTCATTTCAACAGTGTTACACAAGTTTCTTAACACTAGCTGCTATACACACATCTCCATGCTGGAAACGAGCGTTTCGGCCTCTTCTAAGCTTATTGTGACGTTTTAAGCTTCTACTGTCATTTCAACAGTGTTACACTAGTTTCTTAACAGTAGCTGCTATACACACATCTCCTTGCTGGAAACGTGCGTTTCGGCCTCTTCTAAGCTTATTGTGACGTTTTAAGCTTGTTACCGTCATTTCAACAGTGTTACACTAGTTTCTTAACAGTAGCTGCCATACACACATCTCCATGCTGGAAACGTGCGTTTCGGCCTCTTCTAAGCTTATTGTGACGTTTTAAGCTTCTACTGTCATTTCAACAGTGTTACACTAGTTTCTTAACAGTAGCTGCTATACACACATCTCCATGCTGGAAACGTGCGTTTCGGTCTCTTCTAAGCTTATTGTGACGTTTTAAGCTTGTTACTGTCATTTCAACAGTGTTACACTAGTTTCTTAACAGTAGCTGCTATACACACATCTCCATGCTGGAAACGTGTGTTTCGGCCTCTTCTAAGCTTATTGTGACGTTTTAAGCTTGTTACTGTCATTTCAACAGTGTTACACTAGTTTCTTAACAGTAGCTGCTATACACACATCTCCATGCTGGAAACGTGCGTTTCGGCCTCTTCTAAGCTTATTGTGACGTTTTAAGCTTGTTACTGTCATTTCAACAGTGTTACACTAGTTTCTTAACAGTAGCTGCTATACACACATCTCCATGCTGGAAACGTGCGTTTCGGCCTCTTCTAAGCTTATTGTGACGTTTTAAGCTTGTTACTGTCATTTCAACAGTGTTACACTAGTTTCTTAACAGTAGCTGCTATACACACATCTCCATGCTGGAAACGTGCGTTTCGGCCTCTTCTAAGCTTATTGTGACGTTTTAAGCTTGTTACTGTCATTTCAACAGTGTTACACTAGTTTCTTAACAGTAGCTGCTATACACACATCTCCATGCTGGAAACGTGCGTTTCGGCCTCTTCTAAGCTTATTGTGACGTTTTAAGCTTGTTACTGTCATTTCAACAGTGTTACACTAGTTTCTTAACAGTAGCTGCTATACACACATCTCCATGCTGGAAACGTGCGTTTCGGCCTCTTCTAAGCTTATTGTGACGTTTTAAGCTTGTTACTGTCATTTCAACAGTGTTACACTAGTTTCTTAACAGTAGCTGCTATACACACATCTCCATGCTGGAAACGTGCGTTTCGGCCTCTTCTAAGCTTATTGTGACGTTTTAAGCTTGTTACTGTCATTTCAACAGTGTTACACTAGTTTCTTAACAGTAGCTGCTATACACACATCTCCATGCTGGAAACGTGCGTTTCGGCCTCTTCTAAGCTTATTGTGACGTTTTAAGCTTGTTACTGTCATTTCAACAGTGTTACACTAGTTTCTTAACAGTAGCTGCTATACACACATCTCCATGCTGGAAACGTGCGTTTCGGCCTCTTCTAAGCTTATTGTGACGTTTTAAGCTTGTTACTGTCATTTCAACAGTGTTACACTAGTTTCTTAACAGTAGCTGCTATACACACATCTCCATGCTGGAAACGTGCGTTTCGGCCTCTTCTAAGCTTATTGTGACGTTTTAAGCTTGTTACTGTCATTTCAACAGTGTTACACTAGTTTCTTAACAGTAGCT
>JAQOOF010000593.1:0-22562 GCA_029931835.1 Etheostoma nigrum | reverse complement strand
GAGAGAGCCTCTGGAGAGGCTATGAGGCCTCGGCAGAGACTGGGCGCTGCAGAAGCAGTTGGTCTGGTAGGCCCCCCTGCCGGGGCCTTGCACCTCCAGTCAGCCACAGAGGGTCCGACCGGTGTGTGTGTATGTGTGTGTGTGTGTTGTGACCATGAATAACGCTGCTGTACAGATAGCATCTTCCCTGTTAAAGCGGCTTCAGGCAATCTGTGATGTGATGTCATAGTTTGTATTATTAAGCATCTACATATTATTCTTTACTTGGGATCATGGGCTGTTTGTAAACCATAGCACATCATGTTTTAGATAGATTTTCTATCATCTGTGCATCAGTTTCTATTTATTTCACTACAATAGAATCAAACTTGCAGGACAATTCTTCCATTTTATTTATTTTTTATTTTTTTCCGGGAAAGCTTTAATTTCCCATATTCCCAAAAGTTACAGTGTTGTGGGAGCTGGAGTTTTTTTCCATGTTGATTTCCTGTTACAGTGTATGTAAATGACATCAACTGACAGGAAGTTAGCAAGGGGCCGGGTTGTTGCCTAGCAATGGAATTACATTTGAAAGCATTTAACAAAAAAATTGACTAGGGGACATTTTTCTTCATAAACAAAACTTCTATTTCTATAAAGTTCCATTCAACCGTTATTCCCTCTTTTTTAGTGGAAGTTAAGTCACTTCTCAAATCTCAAAGCATCAAATGTATAAACTATGATAACAATGTGTTTGATGAGCTTCCGTAACATCAAATTAGTTACTTATTCTTTATTTATTATTGTTGTAATTGAATGCACACATTTATATTGTGATGTGTATACTCTCATTAATGTATATTTTTACAATATAATTTAGTTTTCATGCCACAAAAATAAAAATTAAACTATAATGAGAAAGGCCTTATAGGCTGGAGATGTGTACAGTCTATGTCATAGACTCTATGGTGTTCACCTAGAAATAAAATTGTATTTATTAATATTGATTTCTTTGTTTCTATGCGTGTTACCATGGTTGATATTCATAGATATTTCCAATTATTCTTTCTAAACCGTATTTCTCCCTTTGTTTTGAACATTTATTTATTTTTTTTTCATAAATTACTCTTATGCTAAAAGAAACCAGTATTATCTTATTTATCAGCCGTATTATTCAGAAACAATTATTTATTGTGTTTGAAAATTAAACCAAACAATATATAAGCACCATTTCATATTCTAAGAATAAGAAGACACTAAATGGACGTGTTCTCTATAACTAATTAATTCATTAATGTGATGTAATGGTTTTAACTGCCATTCCTGTACCCACTGGCGATTATTAGCCTCAATGAGAATGAGGAATTAGATCTCAACTACAGAAAAATTATATTTATGAGCATATCAAACACTTGATTTCCTGCATACCGGTGAATTTTTCTGCAACAGTTTTGGCATTTTCTGGATCAATTTATGGTGCAAATGTCTTTATTTATGTGTAGGAAATTATAATAATTCAGTTCAATTCAATTTTATTTATAGTATCAATTCATAACAAGAGTTATCTCAAGACACTTTACAGATAGAGTAGGTCTAGACCACACTCCAGAATTTACAAGGACCCAACAGTTCTAGTAGTTTCCTCCAGAGCAAGCAACAGTGCGACAGTGGCGAGGAAAAACTCCCCTTTGGGAAGACAGTTGCTATCATCACTTCGAATAAAGTGTAGCTGAATTGGTATATTGCCTGAAACAAGATTTAATTACAACAAATATGGTTAGTAAATACTACTGCTTAAAGTTGACTCATGCAATAAGCTTGTCTTAACAATGCCTCTGAAATACGTTTTGAATTAACACTATTTTTAATGTTGATTATTGTACTAAATAGTCTAAAAAGTTCAACTCGCTAAATGAAAAATACAATAAATTCTGTTAACAGATTTGAAGTGGCTTTAATAAAAGCATTGGCTTAACCCCTCCCCATCCCTAGTAATTACACTTACACTTACCTCCATCTTGGACTATACATCTGCACATTGCACATACTGTATATTTTTATTCTGTATTTATTTTCTATTCCATATTCATGTTTTTGTTTGTGTATGTGTATGTACACACACCAAGGCAAATCCCACGTACTGTGGCAATAAAGTCCTTTCTAAATCTGATTAATAAACCAGAAATACCAATGTTGAAATGCAGTAGGCCTACATGCCAGTCTGCTCTGTAATCCTGACTAACTAAGTAAATACTCACACACAGCTGACATGAAGCACAGAACAGATTCATTTATAATACCAGATCAAAGTTCAAATGACTTTAAATGCTCCTTCCATCACAGGCTACCACAAGTTCAGGTGATCTGTTATCACCTGAACCTTAGGGATGCCAACAATGATGTGAATTATACTGATGTGTATCAGTTACTCATTGAGTTTCTGCAGAATTAAAAGATGCACCGCAAAATACCTCTGCCTACATTTCCATAATGGTAGGTAGCTCACTTTGGAGAGTTCCTGGTTGAGGTCACTAGGTGACAGTGTTGGCTAAACCATTCTTTTCCACAAAAAGCACTTTCTTCACCTAACCCTCCAAGCCTTGCTTCTCTCCAAAGCGTGACACAAAACCCGTTAGAAAGGGAAAAAAGTAGATGAAAGTTTCAAATGAAATTATACATTTTAGTACAATATACTGTGGTAATGGATGTCCTGTTGAAAGGCTACAGCATTACATTTGTTAGTTTTCCTTTCCATCACATCTTCTTAGTGTACAGCATGATGCCACCAGAGGTCCCAATTTATTGAGAAAAAAAGGATTAGAAAACATTTGTTCTTTTACTTTCTGCAGTAGTTGCATAATGCTGGAGCAAAAACAGGGCGTTGAGGATTTTTTTTTAACTGCTATACATGTTTTGGAGTTCTGAACATTAAAATATTGATAATAACCCTTACCCTAATATATTGTTTTTCATCAAGTCAGTTGTATAATCTGTATCATTTCACATTTAGTCTGAATATTTCCTACATTGGATACTTTAAAGAAGATAATTCTCACCCACTGTCTTCTCAGGCATTTCTTGTGTAAATCACAAATCACCGTCAATTATTACAGTTAAGATCTAGACTTGTTATACTGCAACAATTTGAAATGTAGGGTAGTATACCATTTCACCCTAGGTGTGGAGTTCAAACATCTGATGAACAACACTGCCCCATGTGACTAAAGTGAGTTGAGCAGCAAGATCATTTAGTATAAGAATATACAACCTATGTTATGTAGATACGTTAAACGTTTAACAGTGGCTTAGTCTTACAGTGTGAGCATCTCCCTGTGGAAGGGATGTTTTAAAGAGAGCAGAAAATAGTGCACAAACTTCATTTTTTTAACTTTAATAACAGATCAGAGATCAATAAAGGGGAATACATGCCTGTTTAATATTACTCTCTTTCATCATCATCTCCAAAACTATCATCACTATCAGAAAGAACACTTTCTTACACAATACTTTACTTATTAGTATGTAGACCCTACTCCTCTCCTTCCTCCTCTCCCTCACCCTCAATAGAGTCCACTCCAACCTCTTCATAATCCTTTTCTAGAGCTGCCATGTCCTCCCTGGCCTCAGAGAACTCTCCCTCCTCCATACCTTCACCCACATACCAATGAACAAAGGCACGCTTAGCATACATCAGATCAAATTTGTGGTCAAGCCGAGCCCAGGCCTCTGCAATAGCAGTGGTGTTGCTCAGCATGCACACGGCCCTCTGGACCTTGGCCAGGTCTCCACCAGGAACTACAGTGGGCGGCTGGTAGTTGATGCCCACCTTGAAACCAGTGGGGCACCAATCTACAAACTGGATGGAGCGCCTGGTCTTGATGGTGGCAATGGCAGCATTCACATCTTTGGGCACCACATCACCACGATACAAAAGGCAGCAAGCCATGTATTTGCCATGGCGAGGGTCACATTTTACAAACTGATTGGCTGGTTCAAAGCAGGCGTTGGTAATTTCTGCCACTGAGAGCTGCTCATGGTAAGCTTTCTCAGCAGAGATGACAGGGGCATAGGTGGCCAGAGGGAAATGGATACGGGGATATGGCACCAAGTTGGTCTGGAACTCTGTCAGATCAACATTGAGGGCACCATCAAAACGAAGGGAAGCAGTGACAGAGGACAAAATCTGACTGATCAACCTGTTCAGGTTGGTGTAAGAAGGACGCTCAATATCGAGGTTCCTACGGCAGATATCGTAGATGGCCTCGTTATCCACCATGAAGGCACAGTCAGAGTGCTCCAGGGTGGTGTGGGTTGTCAGGATGGCGTTGTAGGGCTCCACCACAGCGGTGGACACCTGAGGAGCTGGGTAGACGGAGAACTCCAGCTTGGACTTCTTGCCATAGTCGACAGACAGACGCTCCATCAGCAGCGAGGTGAAACCAGAGCCGGTGCCACCTCCGAAGCTGTGGAAAACCAAGAAGCCCTGAAGGCCAGTGCACTGGTCAGCCTGAGGACAGAGACAGAGAGACAGTGATCACATATGAAATATGCCATTTAATTTAACATTTGAAAATTAGGCGAATCCCTCTTGATATTTTGTTACCCACCAGTTTGCGTATCCTGTTCAGCACCAGGTCGATAATCTCTTTGCCGATGGTGTAGTGTCCACGGGCGTAGTTGTTGGCAGCATCTTCCTTGCCGGTGATTAGCTGCTCAGGGTGGAACAGCTGGCGGTAGGTTCCAGTGCGCACCTCATCTAAAGAGACCGATTTATCAGAAATTACTTGAGGGTTTGACTTGATGAAATAAGGTAACTATGGCATCTATATATTTAAATAGAGTTTACCAACAACAGTGGGCTCCAGGTCCACAAAAAGTGCTCTGGGGACATGCTTTCCAGCTCCAGTCTCACTAAAGAAGGTGTTGAAGGAATCATCTCCTCCTCCGCAAGTCTTGTCACTGAGCATCTGTCCATCTGGCTGGATCCCATGTTCCAGGCAGTAAAGCTCCCAGCAGGCATTGCCAATCTGGACACCAGCCTGACCAACGTGGATGGAGATACACTCACGCTGTGGAAAATAGGAACAAGTTTACTTATCCGTACGCATTATTTTAGAAATGTGACAATGGAAAAGAAAACTAAATGGTATACCCATGCTGGAGGAAAACAACAAGTTGTAACATTTACTGTGAAATATTGCCAGACATCTAAATTAAGAATCTAAATTCAATGTATATGTTGAAGGTATGGCAGTTGAACAAGTATAAAGGACCAAGCTTCTTGGCGTTACAGTGGATAGTAGAGGAGGAAGGGTACGTGTATTCGTATCGAAACGGTACTATACATATATATACAGGGCTGCCAACTCTCACGCATTGGCCGTGAGACACACGCATTTGACTGGTTTCACACGCTCACGCGCCACACCTCCGATTTCTCACGCTGAAGTGTCAACCTGGTCGGTCAAATTTCTGAAAGATGAGTTTATCTATAGATCTAGCTGTTGAGCCACTTATGATCAACTAGTTGTGCTTTCAGAGACTGTGGAGGGGTTCTAGAGCGCTCCCTGTCTGTGGAATTTTCGAATTGTCGCAAACTGAGAACATTATTTTCACGATCCATCCCAGGTGCACTTCCCGGGCTTCAGGTATGAGCTCTGAGTATTACAGACCCGTCCGTCGCTTGGTGACCACTCTCTGTAACAATAGAGGTGAGCAGCGCGGCTGGTAGTGTAGCAGCTTCAGTTCATTTTAATGGACTCGCTCTGCTGTGGACAGTGACGCGTTGCATCCGTGCTCTACCTCCGATGAAGAGCAGTGTACAGCCTCCTCTAAACTCTGTCAGAGACCAGAGACCCGAATGGGCCTCTGTGTCTGTCAGACGGTCTGAATGAGATACTACCATATCAGCGGAGCATTAACATCCACAGCAGACTATATTACAACTCTCCAAATCTCGGACAACAGAGATGGGAGGAGTTATATTTAGAATGTGCACAAAGTTGTAAACATGAGCAGAAATCTGATGAAACACATCTGAGCTATACTATACGATACTGCAATGTTGGGCCACTATTGTACTCCTCTAACCTTGGTGCATCTCTAAATGTAACTGTAAATAATTCATTCAATGTTTTATAAAATGAACAAATTGTCTTTATTTTCCCAAAAAAGTAAATACAGTAAGTGGGGGGGGCACAGATGATGAGGGCCAAACATTACTGAACCTTGGCACTAAGGTTAAAGTATTAGAATTTCTGCAAATCACTGGTTCTCATTCTTTAGAATTTCAGTGGTCTTAGCTGATCCCTCAACATTAATTTAACTTTGGGTCCCTGGTCCCTACACCAGGGACCCCTGGACATGTTCACCCCAGACCCAAATCTTCTCAGCTGTTGCTGACATATGCTACTGTCTCTTCATGTGGCTCATTATGTTTGGCACATTGTCTGGGTCAGTTCTTATATCATAAGAAGGTAATAATGTAAATAATGTAAATTCTGAATGCCCTAATACGACAATGCCCTAATACGACAATACAAAGGCTCTTAACCCTACAGTTTTGCACATATCATGTAAGATTTGATTTCTCCATTTTTTTTGCACAAAACTCTCCAGAAAGTGCCATTTAATGGTTTATTTTTCAAAATTCTTTCCTGGGGGGGCATACCCCCAGACCCCCCTAGGGAAAGCCCCCCATCCCCCCCACATATAACAAATCCCAATTTAAACCCTGAAGGATAGAGCCAAAGAAATTGCTTTGTACGCGGCAAAATATGGGTCGGCCCCACCAAATCTCACTCCAAGGTTTTTGGAAAAGTTGGCAACTCTGGATATACATAAAATATCTGCGGAGGGACATAATCTGTAACCTTTTATAGGGTTGTATATCAGCTATTTGCCTGATTCATTCATTTTATTAGAAAAAAAGAGGGTTGCAGTCAAGCCTTTTGTTTCATTTAGGCGGCAGAGGAATGTTACTAATGAACCAGAGACGATTTGCACACGGCACAGTCAGACAGAAAGCTTTAGCTAGCTAGCTAGGTTAACGTTAAATTATAGCTAGGCGCTGTCTTTTACGAATTAATTAATTCAAAAAAAATAACACAATTAAAACGTAACATTGTCATATAACCCGAAACGTTGCTAACTTATATTTTTATACTTGTACTTCTTATACTCACCATGTTTCCTGACGCTGCTTTAAACGGGTTGTAAGAGAGTAGTTAGCTAGGTAACGTAAGAGTGATTTAACCGTCACAGCTGCCTGCACTTTTAGGTGAGCGGTTGTTGTTGCTAGGCGAGTCTGCGCGTTACTATGGGGAAAGTATGGGGCGCCGTTTGTAAAGCGGCTCACGCTGAAAATAACAGCAACATTTTGTCACATTTAGCTTTAAATAATGTTTAAAAAACTGGTCTGAAATTTTGAGGGTCACTTTCTTGCACATTTACAACAATATTTGTCAACTTGGAAATATTTTAAATAGTTAAATCCATATATTAAATATTACACCTAAATGTTAAATCTTAAATCTAAATGCTAAATCTAAATCTAAATGTTAAATCTAAATCTAAATGTTAAATCTAAATCTAAATATTAAATCTAAATCTAAATGTTAAATCTAAATCTAAATATTAAATCTAAATCTAAATGTTAAATCTAAATCTAAATCTAAATGTTAAATCTAAATATTAAATCTAAATCTAAATATTAAATCTAAATCTAAATGTTAAATCTAAATCTAAATCTAAATGTTAAATCTAAATATTAAATCTAAATCTAAATGTTAAATCTAAATCTAAATCTAAATGTTAAATCTAAATATTAAATCTAAATCTAAATCTAAATCTAAATGTTAAATCTAAATATTAAATCTAAATGTTAAATCTAAATCTAAATGTTAAATCTAAATCTAAATGTTAAATCTAAATCTAAATGTTTCGAGTGAAACTAAATATTTAGCTAATATGCAAATGAAATGCCGGTAACCGGAAGTAACAAAATAAAAGCTCGAGGAGGTCAGTGTATGTTTATATTGTCAAATAACGAATAAAAATCCTCTCATCCGGGGATATGGACACTTGAACTTGGATACACGTGATAATAACTACCTAAAATAATAAACACAGTTGGAGAAACTGTATTTGAAGAGTACTTTGAGTTTTTAGTGTCACTTATGAATGGTGCCGGACTTATGACCTGTAACCACTATAGCCAGCCACCAGGGGGCTCACTTTGACTGGTCTGTCACGTTCGCTTGCAGGTCAGCAAGAGCCTATCTATCCCATAGACCGTTAATATTAATAATATACGGTCTATGATCTATCCCCCGACAAGGCACGGTACTGTCGGCCATATTCACACTGCGAAATGTCCAACGAATCAGCGTTAGCCGAGAACATGGGCAGAGCTGTCCCGCTGGCTCTACAAACTTATTCAACAGCGACAGCAACAGCCTCAGGGCCGCCGCAGGCCACCTTGGTTTGTATGTTTTCCAAAACACGTAGCTAGCATAGTAGAGATTTGCTACTACCTTGACAACGATCCAATGCTAGCTACGTGTTTTGGAAAACATACTAACCGAGATAGGGTGAGAAGCTCAGTCATCCGAGAGGAGCTCGGAGTAGAGCCGCTGCTCCTTCGCGTCGAAAGGAGCCAGTTGAGGTGGTTCGGGCATCTGGTAAGGATGCCTCCTGGGCGCCTCCCTAGGGAGGTGTTCCAGGCACGTCCAGCTGGGAGGAGGCCTCGGGGAAGACCCAGGACTAGGTGGAGAGATTATATCTCCAACCTGGCCTGGGAACGCCTCGGGATCCCCCAGTCGTAGCTGGTTGATGTGGCTCGGGAAAGGGAAGTTGCTGCCCCCGCGACCCGACTCCGGATAAGCGGATGAAGATGGATGGACTAACCGAGGTGGCCTGCGGTGGCCCTGAGGTTGTCGCTGTCGCTGTTGAATAAGTACAGCCACCGGGACGGCTAAGCCGATGTTCTCGGCTAACGCTGGTTCGTTGGACATTTCGCAGTGTGACCACAGTACAGTGCCTTATCGGGGGCGGGCGGGGATAGATAGGCTCTTGCTGACCTGCAAGCGAACGTGACAGACCAGTCAAAGTGAGCCCCCTGGTGGCTGGCTATAGTGGTTACAGGTCATAAGTCCGGCACCATTCATAAGTGACACTAAAAACTCAAAGTACTCTTCAAATACAGTTTCTCCAACTGTGTTTATTATTTTAGGTAGTTATTATCACGTGTATCCAAGTTCAAGTGTCCATATCCCCGGATGAGAGGATTTTTATTCGTTATTTGACAATATAAACATACACTGACCTCCTCGAGCTTTTATTTTGTTACTTCCGGTTACCGGCATTTCATTTGCATATTAGCTAAATATTTAGTTTCACTCGAAACATTTAGATTTAGATTTAACATTTAGATTTAGATTTAACATTTAGATTTAGATTTAACATTTAGATTTAGATTTAACATTTAGATTTAGATTTAACATTTAGATTTAATATTTAGATTTAACATTTAGATTTAGATTTAGATTTAGATTTAATATTTAGATTTAACATTTAGATTTAGATTTAGATTTAACATTTAGATTTAGATTTAATATTTAGATTTAACATTTAGATTTAGATTTAGATTTAACATTTAGATTTAGATTTAATATTTAGATTTAGATTTAACATTTAGATTTAGATTTAATATTTAGATTTAGATTTAACATTTAGATTTAGATTTAGCATTTAGATTTAAGATTTAACATTTAGGTGTAATATTTAATATTTGGATTTAACTATTTAAAATATTTCCAAGTTGACAAATATTGTTATAAATGTGCAAGAAAGTGACCCTCAAAATTTCAGACCAGTTTTTTAAACATTATTTAAAGCTAAATGTGACAAAATGTTGCTGTTATTTTCAGCGTGAGCCGCTTTACAAACGGCGCCCCATAGGAAAGAGCAGCGGAATCCGATTGGTAGAGGGTCACAAGAGCTCCTTTCCTATTATTTAAAAGAAAAAAATAATCTTCATCACACTGTTACCCATAGACTGTATAAATATTAACGGTCTATGACATCACAGCATTCTATAACACATCAAAAGAACTAATGGCCAATCAGCTGTGAGTTCATGATGACGTCATGAGTGAGGTCACAAAACGTCCCTAGAGGAGTCTATGAATAGAAGGAGAATAGTCTTTAAGTTCATCTGCTCCGGAGACCGGAGCGGAGCTGGTTGGAGCCTCTGCTCCGGCTGCTGGAGAGAGCCTCTGGAGAGGCTATGAGGCCTCGGCAGAGACTGGGCGCTGCAGAAGCAGTTGGTCTGGTAGGCCCCCCTGCCGGGGCCTTGCACCTCCAGTCAGCCACAGAGGGTCCGACCGGTGTGTGTGTATGTGTGTGTGTGTGTTGTGACCATGAATAACGCTGCTGTACAGATAGCATCTTCCCTGTTAAAGCGGCTTCAGGCAATCTGTGATGTGATGTCATAGTTTGTATTATTAAGCATCTACATATTATTCTTTACTTGGGATCATGGGCTGTTTGTAAACCATAGCACATCATGTTTTAGATAGATTTTCTATCATCTGTGCATCAGTTTCTATTTATTTCACTACAATAGAATCAAACTTGCAGGACAATTCTTCCATTTTATTTATTTTTTATTTTTTTCCGGGAAAGCTTTAATTTCCCATATTCCCAAAAGTTACAGTGTTGTGGGAGCTGGAGTTTTTTTCCATGTTGATTT
This sequence comes from Etheostoma nigrum, assembly GCA_029931835.1. Classification (NCBI taxonomy): domain Eukaryota; kingdom Metazoa; phylum Chordata; class Actinopteri; order Perciformes; family Percidae; genus Etheostoma; species Etheostoma nigrum. Next base: position 11,830 of record JAQOOF010000593.1, on the reverse strand, counting down.
CCTGTTACAGTGTATGTAAATGACATCAACTGACAGGAAGTTAGCAAGGGGCCGGGTTGTTGCCTAGCAATGGAATTACATTTGAAAGCATTTAACAAAAAAATTGACTAGGGGACATTTTTCTTCATAAACAAAACTTCTATTTCTATAAAGTTCCATTCAACCGTTATTCCCTCTTTTTTAGTGGAAGTTAAGTCACTTCTCAAATCTCAAAGCATCAAATGTATAAACTATGATAACAATGTGTTTGATGAGCTTCCGTAACATCAAATTAGTTACTTATTCTTTATTTATTATTGTTGTAATTGAATGCACACATTTATATTGTGATGTGTATACTCTCATTAATGTATATTTTTACAATATAATTTAGTTTTCATGCCACAAAAATAAAAATTAAACTATAATGAGAAAGGCCTTATAGGCTGGAGATGTGTACAGTCTATGTCATAGACTCTATGGTGTTCACCTAGAAATAAAATTGTATTTATTAATATTGATTTCTTTGTTTCTATGCGTGTTACCATGGTTGATATTCATAGATATTTCCAATTATTCTTTCTAAACCGTATTTCTCCCTTTGTTTTGAACATTTATTTATTTTTTTTCATAAATTACTCTTATGCTAAAAGAAACCAGTATTATCTTATTTATCAGCCGTATTATTCAGAAACAATTATTTATTGTGTTTGAAAATTAAACCAAACAATATATAAGCACCATTTCATATTCTAAGAATAAGAAGACACTAAATGGACGTGTTCTCTATAACTAATTAATTCATTAATGTGATGTAATGGTTTTAACTGCCATTCCTGTACCCACTGGCGATTATTAGCCTCAATGAGAATGAGGAATTAGATCTCAACTACAGAAAAATTATATTTATGAGCATATCAAACACTTGATTTCCTGCATACCGGTGAATTTTTCTGCAACAGTTTTGGCATTTTCTGGATCAATGTATGGTGCAAATGTCTTTATTTATGTGTAGGAAATTATAATAATTCAGTTCAATTCAATTTTATTTATAGTATCAATTCATAACAAGAGTTATCTCAAGACACTTTACAGATAGAGTAGGTCTAGACCACACTCCAGAATTTACAAGGACCCAACAGTTCTAGTAGTTTCCTCCAGAGCAAGCAACAGTGCGACAGTGGCGAGGAAAAACTCCCCTTTGGGAAGACAGTTGCTATCATCACTTCGAATAAAGTGTAGCTGAATTGGTATATTGCCTGAAACAAGATTTAATTACAACAAATATGGTTAGTAAATACTACTGCTTAAAGTTGACTCATGCAATAAGCTTGTCTTAACAATGCCTCTGAAATACGTTTTGAATTAACACTATTTTTAATGTTGATTATTGTACTAAATAGTCTAAAAAGTTCAACTCGCTAAATGAAAAATACAATAAATTCTGTTAACAGATTTGAAGTGGCTTTAATAAAAGCATTGGCTTAACCCCTCCCCATCCCTAGTAATTACACTTACACTTACCTCCATCTTGGACTATACATCTGCACATTGCACATACTGTATATTTTTATTCTGTATTTATTTTCTATTCCATATTCATGTTTTTGTTTGTGTATGTGTATGTACACACACCAAGGCAAATCCCACGTACTGTGGCAATAAAGTCCTTTCTAAATCTGATTAATAAACCAGAAATACCAATGTTGAAATGCAGTAGGCCTACATGCCAGTCTGCTCTGTAATCCTGACTAACTAAGTAAATACTCACACACAGCTGACATGAAGCACAGAACAGATTCATTTATAATACCAGATCAAAGTTCAAATGACTTTAAATGCTCCTTCCATCACAGGCTACCACAAGTTCAGGTGATCTGTTATCACCTGAACCTTAGGGATGCCAACAATGATGTGAATTATACTGATGTGTATCAGTTACTCATTGAGTTTCTGCAGAATTAAAAGATGCACCGCAAAATACCTCTGCCTACATTTCCATAATGGTAGGTAGCTCACTTTGGAGAGTTCCTGGTTGAGGTCACTAGGTGACAGTGTTGGCTAAACCATTCTTTTCCACAAAAAGCACTTTCTTCACCTAACCCTCCAAGCCTTGCTTCTCTCCAAAGCGTGACACAAAACCCGTTAGAAAGGGAAAAAAGTAGATGAAAGTTTCAAATGAAATTATACATTTTAGTACAATATACTGTGGTAATGGATGTCCTGTTGAAAGGCTACAGCATTACATTTGTTAGTTTTCCTTTCCATCACATCTTCTTAGTGTACAGCATGATGCCACCAGAGGTCCCAATTTATTGAGAAAAAAAGGATTAGAAAACATTTGTTCTTTTACTTTCTGCAGTAGTTGCATAATGCTGGAGCAAAAACAGGACGTTGAGGATTTTTTTTTAACTGCTATACATGTTTTGGAGTTCTGAACATTAAAATATTGATAATAACCCTTACCCTAATATATTGTTTTTCATCAAGTCAGTTGTATAATCTGTATCATTTCACATTTAGTCTGAATATTTCCTACATTGGATACTTTAAAGAAGATAATTCTCACCCACTGTCTTCTCAGGCATTTCTTGTGTAAATCACAAATCACCGTCAATTATTACAGTTAAGATCTAGACTTGTTATACTGCAACAATTTGAAATGTAGGGTAGTATACCATTTCACCCTAGGTGTGGAGTTCAAACATCTGATGAACAACACTGCCCCATGTGACTAAAGTGAGTTGAGCAGCAAGATCATTTAGTATAAGAATATACAACCTATGTTATGTAGATACGTTAAACGTTTAACAGTGGCTTAGTCTTACAGTGTGAGCATCTCCCTGTGGAAGGGATGTTTTAAAGAGAGCAGAAAATAGTGCACAAACTTCATTTTTTTAACTTTAATAACAGATCAGAGATCAATAAAGGGGAATACATGCCTGTTTAATATTACTCTCTTTCATCATCATCTCCAAAACTATCATCACTATCAGAAAGAACACTTTCTTACACAATACTTTACTTATTAGTATGTAGACCCTACTCCTCTCCTTCCTCCTCTCCCTCACCCTCAATAGAGTCCACTCCAACCTCTTCATAATCCTTTTCTAGAGCTGCCATGTCCTCCCTGGCCTCAGAGAACTCTCCCTCCTCCATACCTTCACCCACATACCAATGAACAAAGGCACGCTTAGCATACATCAGATCAAATTTGTGGTCAAGCCGAGCCCAGGCCTCTGCAATAGCAGTGGTGTTGCTCAGCATGCACACGGCCCTCTGGACCTTGGCCAGGTCTCCACCAGGAACTACAGTGGGCGGCTGGTAGTTGATGCCCACCTTGAAACCAGTGGGGCACCAATCTACAAACTGGATGGAGCGCCTGGTCTTGATGGTGGCAATGGCAGCATTCACATCTTTGGGCACCACATCACCACGATACAAAAGGCAGCAAGCCATGTATTTGCCATGGCGAGGGTCACATTTTACAAACTGATTGGCTGGTTCAAAGCAGGCGTTGGTGATTTCTGCCACTGAGAGCTGCTCATGGTAAGCTTTCTCAGCAGAGATGACAGGGGCATAGGTGGCCAGTGGGAAATGGATACGGGGATATGGCACCAAGTTGGTCTGGAACTCTGTCAGATCAACATTGAGGGCACCATCAAAACGAAGGGAAGCAGTGACAGAGGACAAAATCTGACTGATCAACCTGTTCAGGTTGGTGTAAGAAGGACGCTCAATATTGAGGTTCCTACGGCAGATATCGTAGATGGCCTCGTTATCCACCATGAAGGCACAGTCAGAGTGCTCCAGGATGGTGTGGGTTGTCAGGATGGCGTTGTAGGGCTCCACCACAGCGGTGGACACCTGAGGAGCTGGGTAGACGGAGAACTCCAGCTTGGACTTCTTGCCATAGTCGACAGACAGACGCTCCATCAGCAGCGAGGTGAAACCAGAGCCGGTGCCACCTCCGCAGCTGTGGAAAACCAAGAAGCCCTGAAGGCCAGTGCACTGGTCAGCCTGAGGACAGAGACAGAGAGACAGTGATCACATATGAAATATGCCATTTAATTATATATATATTTAAATAGAGTTTACCAACAACAGTGGGCTCCAGGTCCACAAAAAGTGCTCTGGGGACATGCTTTCCAGCTCCAGTCTCACTAAAGAAGGTGTTGAAAGAATCATCTCCTCCTCCGCAAGTCTTGTCACTGAGCATCTGTCCATCTGGCTGGATCCCATGTTCCAGGCAGTAAAGCTCCCAGCAGGCATTGCCAATCTGGACACCAGCCTGACCAACGTGGATGGAGATACACTCACGCTGTGGAAAATAGGAACAAGTTTACTTATCCGTACGCATTATTTTAGAAATGTGACAATGGAAAAGAAAACTAAATGGTATACCCATGCTGGAGGAAAACAACAAGTTGTAACATTTACTGTGAAATATTGCCAGACATCTAAATTAAGAATCTAAATTCAATGTATATGTTGAAGGTATGGCAGTTGAACAAGTATAAAGGACCAAGCTTCTTGGCGTTACAGTGGATAGTAGAGGAGGAAGGGTACGTGTATTCGTATCGAAACGGTACTATACATATATATACATAAAATATCTGCGGAGGGACATAATCTGTAACCTTTTATAGGGTTGTATATCAGCTATTTGCCTGATTCATTCATTTTATTAGAAAAAAAGAGGGTTGCAGTCAAGCCTTTTGTTTCATTTAGGCGGCAGAGGAATGTTACTAATGAACCAGAGACGATTTGCACACGGCACAGTCAGACAGAAAGCTTTAGCTAGCTAGCTAGGTTAACGTTAAATTATAGCTAGGCGCTGTCTTTTACGAATTAATTAATTCAAAAAAAATAACACAATTAAAACGTAACATTGTCATATAACCCGAAACGTTGCTAACTTATATTTTTATACTTGTACTTCTTATACTCACCATGTTTCCTGACGCTGCTTTAAACGGGTTGTAAGAGAGTAGTTAGCTAGGTAACGTAAGAGTGATTTAACCGTCACAGCTGCCTGCACTTTTAGGAGAGCGGTTGTTGTTGCTAGGCGAGTCTGCGCGTTACTATGGGGAAAGAGCAGCGGAATCCGATTGGTAGAGGGTCACAAGAGCTCCTTTCCTATTATTTAAAAGAAAAAAATAATCTTCATCACACTGTTACCCATAGACTGTATAAATATTAACGGTCTATGGTGTTCACCTAGAAATAAAATTGTACTTATTAATATTTATTTCTTTGTTTCTATGCGTGTTACCATGGATGATACTCATAGATATTTCCAATTATTCTTTCTAAACCGTATTTCTCCCTTTGTTTTGAACATTTCTTATTTTTTTCATAAATTACTCTTCTGCTCAAAGAAACCAGTATTATATTATTTATCAGCCGTATTATTCAGAAACAATTATTTATTGTGTTTGAAAATTAAACCAAAAAATATATACGCACCATTTGTTGTGCGATCCATTTGTAAACAGATGGGAGGCTGAGAAACTCCTTTATATGCGGCTGCTTCAGCTAAGGCAACGTAAATGTAGGATAACGTTAACTTAGCAATGGGATGTGAAACGTAATTAAATGTTTATTAATTCATGTAATAGTGCTTTGATATGTGCCTTGTATATTTTTATGGTTTGTGGCACAGGCTAGGTTAATGTGATCGACCTGATTTCAGCCTTCAAAAACTGCTGCCACTATCTGGTCCAGGTGTGTCCCAGGAAAGTCAAAATGTCCATGTTAACAAGCTGCAACACTTCTTCCGAGAAGATGAGATTGGCGTTGTGCATGGGCCGTGCGTGTAGGATGCAGTAGCCTACAGCAAATCAACGGATCGAAAGCTGGTGGGGGATCTACAGGAGACAGAACGCAATTGGAGGGACGTCTTCCAGGAGTTCCAGGAAACTGGAGACTTTAATGGGGATTTCATAGACAAGGGTTTCATCCAATTCTGCTTTCTGAAGTTGATCCAAGTAAGTCTATGGTAGCCTACTTCTCATGGCTGTATTTCGTGTTGTTTTGATATGAACCTGCTTTAATATCAATTTGCCGCCTGCTCCACTTGTCTGTATACCTGTCTGTAGGCTCCATCTGTCAATGAGACAAACATGAAATACACTTGAACCTAGTCGCTCATATCAAATCCAACTTTACAAGCTGTGTCACAACTAAGGTTAAATCATTTAAAACATTATCCTTTCATTATTATTATTTTTTTCAACATAGAACTACACTCTGTTAACATAGAGCTTAATACTGGGTTTACATAGACCTACATGGGATTTTGTATTCAGTATTTGAACCACAGATGTAACTAAATGAGCTGTCCAGGGTTTGATATAGACTACTGTTCAGTGTTCACTTGTTTTCCTTTAACCCAAATATCCAATTGATGACTAGCTACTAGCTACTTGGGGGTTACTTTTGATTGCAGCATGAAATTTGATAAGCAGATCAGTAATGTGGTTAAAATGAGCTTTTTCCAGCTTCGCCTGCTGGCTAAAGTTAAGCCTTTTCTGAGCAGGCACGACCTAGAAAAGGCCATTCATGCTTTTATCAGTTCAAGGTTGGACTACTGTAATGCCCTCTATGTTGGTCTGAATCAGACCTCCATCTCACGTCTTCAACTTGTTCAAAATGCTGCTGCTCGCTTTTTAACAAATACATCTAGACGTGCACACATCACTCCCGTTCTCTACACCCTGCATTGGCTCCCGGTGCGTTTTAGAATAGATTTTAAGGTTTTATTGTTTGTATTTAAAGCTTTAAACGGTCTCGCCCCAGAGTATTTGTCTGAAATTTTAACTTTGCGGGAGCACAACCGGTCATTGCGGTCTTCAAACCAGCTGGTTTTAGAAGTCCCAAGGTCCAGGTATAAACGGTGGGGTGACCAGGCTTTTGCGGTTGCTGCCCCGAGACTCTGGAACAAGTTACCCCCTGATATACGTACTGGTACAGATGTCGCACTTTTCAGGTCCAAACTCAAAACATATCTGTTCAGTCTTGCTTTTAATACGTAGCAGTGGTGTGACGATTTCCCTTATTTGTTTCTTTGTAACCTTTTCTGATTTTACTGTTTTCTATTTCACTATTACTATTGTATGTTGTGATTTTACTTATTTTGTTAAGCACTTTGGATACCTGCTGGTAGTTGTAAAGTACTATATAAATACATTTTGATTGATTGATTGAGCTACTTGTAGTCAAATGTAGCTACATATTTCCAAAAAGAAGAGGAAACCAAAAGCACTCTGGCAAAAAATGTAAATAGTCTTTATGACTATATCATAAGGAAGGAAGGACAGAGGAAGGGAAGGACGAAGGAAGAAAGGAAAGAAGGACAGAGGAAATAAGAAAGGGAGGAGGTACAAGCAACAAAATCTGTAGAGCAACACATCATCAGACCAAAAATACAAGGAAAAACTATAAGAAAAAAGACTGAAATTAGCCCGTCATTGAGTTCTGGATATACTGTAGCTTGCATTTGGTATATGTAATAAGTTTCTCCCTGCAATAATAATTTGATTTGATCACCACAAATATTCTTTCGGATTGTTTTTAGGTTTTGGTTTCCTCTTCTTTTATGAATGTTTCTGTCCCCCACCAAAGAGCACCTTCATAACATGTGTCTAAACTTCTGAGCTCTCTAGAATTTTTTTCTCTCTCTGTAGCTACATATTTCTTCTTCTCAAAGCCTATTTGGCAACAATATGTAGTTTATTTTTGTCCTGGGGTCAATAATCTTATCTTCATTATTAAGGCTACAATGGCTGAGAAGCTGGAGCACAGTATTATTCTGTTGATAACTCCACCATAGTATAAAACAATACTGCATTTACCCATTATGGTGCTATAATGATATACAATAAATATATGCAGTGTAACTTACATGTACAAATTTTCAAAAGAAGTCCTCATATGTATTGAAATCCTCATGTTTTTGTGTTGCAGAATGAGCTAGACACCGTTGTGACAATGTGGGACAACCTTCGCATTCGAGCAGGTGGAAACAGACACCCTAATTATCATGGGAAACCATGTCTGATGTACAATGTACTGAGCTCTATCACGCACAAGATTATTTGCATCCACTACAGCATGAAAGAGTGGGGATTGTTCTACAAGAGGACATCTGTCTGTGGAAAACAGACATTCCCTGCGACCAGGACCTGCATGAGCTCTGTTTGATGGTGATGGAAGAGAACAACATAGCACAGTGTCATAACGCGACAGAGGCGATACGACTTTACAAAGACCTGAGGCCATTAATAACAGCACTTGTGCCAGAGCCTCATCACTGATGTTGTTGTAGCATACAGACAAATGCACTGTGCATGGTTCTAATAACTATGATGGTGATGATGGCATTTCCAGCGATGGGGCCTCTCCAAAAGTTTACATTTCTCAGGTGTCATTAGCCTTTGCATCAGTTGATGCTGTGTTGAAATCTTTTACTAAGACAATGTGATTTCTGTGTAGTAGGCCAGGTTGATAATGTTGGGTCTTGGGACGAGCAAGGGCACTTTAGGGTTTTCCAGTCATGGAATTCAGGAAAAAAGAATTTAGCATGGTAATAGCATGGTGGTAATAGCATGGTAATAAAGGATTAGAACTGACTAATCAACTAACAAAATATTAGCATAACAGTTTAAAAAAGACAGTGAAATTTAGAAACAGTAGAAACATTTTAATTAATTAAACATTGCAAACTCATAAGCTAGTGCTTTCATTTAAATAACATAACAGTGTGGACCCAGGAAAGTGCAGGGTCCTATTGTTAAATCAAATTAAACAAAAAATCATTTCTCAAAATTGGCATATACAGTTGTGCTCATAAGTGTACACAAACATGCTTAAGTTGACTAAAAAGAGAAATAAAAAAATCATGTTTTGGAAATTTATCTTAATGCCTTAATTAAAAAATGAGGTAAAATCCAACTTTTAAGGACATCAATTTTCTTTGTGAATGAATAATGTATTGTAGATTAATAAATCTTCTTCCTCAAAATACAGGGGGCATAAGTATACATCCCCCTATGTTAAAATACAGGGGGCATAAGTATACACCCCCTATGTTAAATTCCCATAGAGACAGGCAGATTTTTATTTTTAAAGGCCAGTTATTTCATGGATCCAGGACACAGCATCCTGATAAAGTTCCCTTGGCCTTTGGAATTAAAATACCCCCCCCCCCCCACATCATCACATACCCTTCACCATACCTAGAGATAGGCATGGGATACTTTCCATAAGATCATCTCTCAATGCAAATCAAACCAGCTATTAGGCTAACTGATAAAACCATGCCAATCTCTAGGTATGGTGAAGGATATGTGATGATGTGTGTGTGGGGGGAGGGGGGGGGGCTATTTTAATTCCAAAGGCCAAGGGAACTTTATCAGGATGCAACATTTATTTCTTTACAATACATTATTAATTGAATTGAAAATTGGTGTCCTTAAAAGGTTGGATTTTACCTCATTTTTTAATTAAGGCATTAACATAAATTTCCAAAACATTATTTTTTTATTCCTCTTTTTAGTCAACTTAAGCATGGGCATGTAAACCCATGAGCACAGCTGTAAATGAAATGCATGTAGACCAACATATGAGGTGTTGTCAGAAAAGAGACAGGAGTGGGGTCACAAAAAATGTATTTCAAATCTAATCTACAAGTTCTTCTGGTAAGATTTTGAGTTTTTCCAGGCAAGATTGATAAAAATGGTTCTACTTAAGTCAAATATTCCCTTAAGTGTGGTTAGAAAAATGTATATATAGCACATTTGACACTGACAACATAGAACAGCACTGGCAATATAAACTCTACCAGGTTTGGAGAGCTGCTTAGCATTACACTGTAATTTGTGAGCTGTGTTTAGGTTTAATTTTAACAGCAATGGAAAAACATCAAACACAAACAGTTGGCCAGTTTTTACATACACCTTGTCCAAGAATACATTGTCACGTTTCTATTTTTGTAAATAAATAAAAATCAATAAAAACAGAAAATTTATATTTATGAGCATATCAAACACTTGATTTCCTGCATACCGGTGAATTTTTTTGCAACAGATTTGGCATTTTCTGGATCAATGTATGGTGCAAATGTCTTTATTTATGTGTAGGAAATTATAATAGATTGTTTTTGGGGGGGATTGGATTATTGTGGTGGTTGAAATCTGTGGGTGGCTACCTTAGTGACCTATAATCAATCAATAATGTTTTTTTTTCACAAATAAGATGATTTATGTTTACTAATAACATGTTGGATTCATGTTAAGAAAAACTTTTTTTTTAAATAAAAAAAAAAAAACATCCCAAATTACCCCCCTGCAGTAACTCTGAGGACCGCCTAGGAGTTTAAACTATCCAAATATAGCAGAAGAGTGATATATGACTATAACCTGCAGGGGGCGTCAAATCCTATCTCAAATGGAAAAATATGATGAGACATGGAAATGGCGACAAAATGAGTGGTGTTTATATTATATATGGTTTCAAGTTCATCAAAATCTTTGAGCATGGACATGATTAGGCCATCAAAGTGCCACTAATGGCCATTTAATTTCCTGCATATGAGCATTAAAGATAAAAGGCTGCAGGCATTAAAAGTCAAATAAACATGCATCTAAAAAGTCCCTTTTTCACAATCTTTCATGTCCCTGTTTTATTATTCTCACTGCCGCCAGCCCATGATAGTCGCTGTGAGCATGAATGCATATAATGAACATCAGTCTCATCCCCATGCAGTTTGACAGACTTCCAGCATACGTCCTGCACAAATAGAGATGGACCTGACTGGACACACACATAAGGAGGTAATACTTTATGGCTTTTGAACTGTTTGTATCATCTTTGCAGCAGGAACTATGTCACCACAATGATTTTTTTGTTTCCCATTACAAATAAAGCACGTTCATTTAAAAGGAATTTAAGCTCTTGTCCCATAAAGTTAACTTTCCCTGTTTACTATTGTGCATATTATAAAAATTGCAATTCAAAGAGAATTTGTTGATGATTCTCCTTTGAGTAAACTTATAGATAATACACCCCACAGTATTTAGCCTACTTTTTCTGTTTTTAGTTGTAGCTCTCACATTCTTCACATTCTATGGTTAATGTGCCTCAGAGATGCAGTGACTATGCTGCAAATAAACTGCATGTCTTCATATTGTTGACTATTTTGCTAGCTGATCCTCCATGAAGAAGTTGTAAATTCACTATATTTTGTCGTGGTGTGCTCAACAACAACACAAGTCTGGAACTGATACAGGCTGATGATGCTCGCCTTTCATGTTGGTTCACATATGAGCAACACATGTGCTCTCCATTGTTTTTGCAAGGCTGATTTCTTTTAAATCTAAAGACCAATACATATGGTTTTGGTAAGAACAATCATATTTCAAGAAGACATCTAAATAATAATGTTTTTTTTTAGTTGAAGGAAGCAAGGACAGCCACTAATTATCATTAATCATTCTAGTTGCACTGTTAAAAGTTGACGCCATGCCTGATTTATCATTTTACTAGTCTTTTTGTCTGTATGGTCAGTTTTTAACTTTTTCTTCTTTTACTAGTGTCTATGTCTAGTTAAGTAATGATTATTTCCTTTTTGATATATTGTGAATCCTGTTGTACTTGAATAGATATAGTATTTGCACTGGCAAGGTAATTGTACTGACACTCTCTTGCACTATGATTTTTTTTCTTAAAGATTTTTTTTGGCATTTTCGGCCTTTATTTATAGAACAGCTAAAGACACAAAAGGGGAGAAAGAGAGGGGGGAATGACGTGCAGCAAAGGGCCAGAGGTTATAGTCAAACTAACGGCCGCT